>CM065132.1:33295871-33318371 GCA_033026305.1 Cirrhinus molitorella
CTGTAAAAGACAGACAAACAGATGTGCTGTTAGTCAGACTGAGAGATGGCAGTGTGTGAGTGGAGGCCGCTATTTTATATATAATGTGCTCATCTCACCATTAACAAACGCAGCTGCGGCGGCCTTCCCCGCATGTCCGATGGCAGCGTCATCCTGAGCGTAACGAAACTTCTCCAAACCGCATGCGATGAAAACATCATCATCACCGAAGAAATCCTGCAGACTCGTCAACTACAGACACACAGACAGAGAAGGACTCACTTCACTGAGTAGTTTGAGTTTAATTTTTAGCAAACACTTATTATTAAAAATTATAAATAATTAAACATTTTTGAAATACATGCATTTTTCTACAATAATTAAGTATGATAGCAATTTTGCCATTCCTGAAATAAAAATAGCACTTACTTTATTTAATTTAAAATTAAACAAAAACTAAATATTTAAGTTTTTTTATATCTAAATCAAATGATCGGAGATAGGCACTTTGAATTCCTGGATGCTAAAGGATGGCGCTGACTCCACTGGGTTCTGTTGGAGGCTGACGCTGAGCTGTCGCCTCTGCTCCTCAGCGCCACCAAGAGCATCGGGTTGAAGGTGCCTAAAGTGCCTTTTCCTACGTAACTTAGACGTTCTGAATCAAATGATTTGTGATACGCACTTTGAACTCCTGTTCTGAATCGAATGATTCGCGATACACGATTTGAATTCCTGTTCTGAATCAAATGATTCACGATACACGATTTGAATTCCTGTTCTGAATCAAATGATTCACGGTACACGATTTGAATTCCTGTTCTGAATCAAATGATTCACGGTACACGATTTGAATTCCTGTTCTGAATCAAATGATTCACGATACACGATTTGAATTCCTGTTCTGAATCAAATGATTCACGATACACGATTTGAATTCCTGTTCTGAATCAAATGATTCACGATACACGATTTGAATTCCTGTTCTGAATCAAATGCTTCACGATACACAATTTGAATTCCTGTTCTGAATCAAATGCTTCACGATACACAATTTGAATTCCTGTTCTGAATCAAATGCTTCACGATACACAATTTGAATTCCTGTTCTGAATCAAATGATTCGTGATACGTGCTTTGAATTCCTGTTCTGAATCAAATGATTCACGATACACAATTTGAATTCCTGTTCTGAATCAAATGATTCACAATACACGATTTGAATTCCTGTTCTGAATCAAATGATTCACGATACACAATTTGAATTCCTGTTCTGAATCAAATGCTTCACGATACACAATTTGAATTCCTGTTCTGAATCAAATGCTTCACGATACACAATTTGAATTCCTGTTCTGAATCAAATGCTTCACGATACACAATTTGAATTCCTGTTCTGAATCAAATGCTTCACGATACACGATTTGAATTCCTGTTCTGAATCAAATGCTTCACGATACACAATTTGAATTCCTGTTCTGAATCAAATGCTTCACGATACACAATTTGAATTCCTGTTCTGAATCAAATGCTTCACGATACACAATTTGAATTCCTGTTCTGAATCAAATGATTCGTGATACGTGCTTTGAATTCCTGTTCTGAATCAAATGATTCACGATACACGATTTGAATTCCTGTTCTGAATCAAATGATTCCCGATATGCGATTTGATTGGAGCGCTTCAAAACAGTGAATCATTTTGCGACGCAGTAGTAACTGATTCAGAGTTTCAAAAAGCTTCGTTGATGACTTTGTTGACGAATTTATTTGTTGTTTGAATAACAGTGGAAATTAAATAATTACAATGTAAGTAATGATTTAAACCCAACTTACAAATTGTGATCACGTTAGGCGCAGTTTCCATCGTATTAAAAACATTTTATGACATGACACTCATTATGTGGTACTTGCCTAAAAAGACGTGTTTCTAATGTGCGTCGTTAACAGATTACACTAACATTAAGTTAATTAGGCTCTAGTCTTACTGGAGTTGGGTCAACCTCCGCCTATGATTTTTTTCACACATCACACCCTGCAATTATCTATTTTTAATTCATTTTAAGTTATTTTAGTACATCAAGTTGAACTAAATAACAGTGTAAAAGTGACATGGCAACGTTGCAGAGTGAAGAATTATGGTAAAATGACAAAGGTGCAAATCATAAGTGTAAACGAAGGCTTCCCGTTCAGCTGCTGTGGAGATCAGATCCTCATCATCGCTGGTCACATGACAACATGATTACAGCTATTAGAGTTTGATTGACTGTTGCCATGAGCGACCCACAGACGTGTGCTGTATTTTTATCCAGCAAACTCTTCACTTGATTTGTGAATCTGGGTCCTGTCTGAGGGAAGCCCTGTGTGTCTGCAGCGAGAGGCGCGCAGCATACAGATGAAGCTCGTGCTCACTGTACTGCTCACACATTCACCGAGGACAACGGGGAAACGCAGGTTACCATGGCAACCGGCCCGCAGACACACTCGCCAGACTGAAGGGAGGCGGAGCCTCACACACACACTCACTATTAGTCTGTCACAGTCAGACAGACAGCAGTGTAATTTACTGGAAGACTCACTGCAGAAACTGCTGCGTCTGATTCAGCTTAATGCTCACACAGCTAAACCACTTCTCTGTTTTGGATTTTTGTTTTAAACTTGTTTATGTTCATTTAATATTTTTGTTCTGTTTTAAAATGTTTTGTATTTTTTTTTTTAATTTTGCATTATTTATGTTTTGTTTTATTTTTGTATTTATACATTTTAAATGTTTGTTTAATTGTAAAACTGTTTTATTTATTTAAAATATATTTATTTTTGGTTATTTTCTAATGATTTTTTTTTATTTTACACTTGTTACACAATGTTTTGCTTTACAATTATATATCTTATTTATAATTAGTTATAATATAAGTCATTTTTAATTATTTATTTTGAAGTGATTTATTTAAATTTATGTTTTTGTTTTGTTTTTAAATAGCACATTTTACATTTGTTTTATTTTAAGATTTTAAGACATTTTTATGTTGTGTTTTGAAAATTTGGTTTAAAATAATTCTTAGTTTTTTGTTACATTTCAACATTATTTTTTTATTATTAAAACATTTTTTTTTAATTAGGCTATACATTTTTTATATTAAATAAATGTTTTACATGTTTTGTCTGTATTTCCATATCATTTGTTTTATTATAAAAATGGTTATTTTAATTTAATATTTTGTTCTATATTAAATAATTAATGTTAAAGTTACATTTTTGTTTTATTATTTATTTTTAAATTTTACATTTTTGTTTAATTGTAAAGCTGTTTCTTTCTTTTTTTGTATTTATTTTTCATTATTTTTAAATGATTTATTTTAATTGTACAGTTATGCTCTGTTTTAAAATTATTTATTTAATTTATAATTAATTATAATATGTCTTTTTTTATAAGTAAAAATCTTTATTTTGAAGTGCTTTATTTAAATTTTATATTTTTGCTTTGTTTTTAAGTTTTACATTTGTTTCATTTTAAGATGATTTATCTTAATTAGACATTCGTATGTTGTTTAAAAATATTTAGCATTTAAATTAAAATATTTGTTTGTTTTCATTTTTGTTACATTTCAATATTATTTGTTGTTTTATTAAACAGTTTCTTTAGTTTTTGTTTTGTTATTTTTAAATATTATTTATTTTTAAATAAATATTTATTTTAATTTTAATTTATTTTATTTATACTTAATTATAATATAAGTAATCCTCTATTTCGAAGTGATTTATTTTAATTTGATATTTTTGCTTCGTTTTTCAATTTTACATTGCATATTATTTTGGCACATTTGTTTTATTTGAAGATGATTATTATTTTAATTTGACATTTTTATGTAATGTTTTTTTTTAATATATATTTTGCATTTTAATTGAAATAATTGTTTGTTTTTTGTTAAATTTTTAATATTATTTGTTTTATTATAAAAACATTTTTTTCCTTTTAAATTATTTTAGGTTTACACATATGTTCTGTTTTAAATCTATACATTTTATTTATAATTTATTAAGTAATTTTTGTAATTTATTTACATTTTAACTTTTTGTTTTGTTTTTAAATTTTACATTTTGCATATGTTTTTATTTTAAGATTATTTATCTTAATTAGACATTTTATGTAATGTTTTAAACATTTTCATTTTGCATTTGAATTAAAATAATTGTTTGTTTTTGTTACATTTTAATATTATTTGTTTAATTATAAAATGGTTTAATGTTTTCAGTTTGTTTTAAAATTATTCATTTAAATGTATTTATTTATTTTATTTATTTCAATATGTTTTGTTATTATAAAAAGGGTTAGTTTAATTTTATATTTGGTTTTATATTAAATAATTCATGTTTGATTTACATGTTTGTTTTGTTTTATTATTTATTTTTACATTTTACATTTTTGTTTAACTGTAAACAAACTGTTTTTAACTGTTTTTTTAATATTTATTTATTTTTTGGACTATTTGTAAATGATGTATTTAAATTTTACAGTTACGTTTTAGTTTTACAATTATTTATTATTAATCCGACATCTGTGAATCACAGCAGTAATAGAGACTGGATTTGACGCAGAGCCGTTAGCGCTGAACGTCTCATTGATTATTCAGTGCGTCTCTGTCCATCAGTCGTCAGTCTCACGGCTGACTGCCCTCATTCTCTCATCACTTCTGACTCTCTGTGTGTGAAACAGTAAATGAGATGCTCCTGTTCTGCAGTGATAATGTTCACGCTGCTCTTCTGCATCTGATGATAGCATTAATGAGCTCCAAATATTACCATAAAGCATCTTAACAGTGACTTCTGCACCTTATTATAAGTCAAATAATGCTTTGTGTGAGAAACCGAATGAAATGTCAAGATTCAAGATTTTTATATATATATATATGTATACACTGTTATATACAAAACAGAACTTACAGAGATATATTATGTACTTAGACTGGGCATTAAAAAAATGTAAATAGTAAACGAAAATGGTAAGTTAAGATGTAAGAAAATCTAAAAGTTAATGATAATAATGTTTAAATATATTAATAATTATAAGTACACTACCAGTCAAAAGTTTTTGAACAGTAAGATTTTTTTTTTTTACAGAAGCCTCTTCTGCTCACCAAGCCTGCATTTTATTTGATACAAAGTACAGCAAAAACAGTACGATTTTTATATATTTTTACTATTTAAAATAACTGCTTACTATTTGAATTTATTTTAAAATGTAATTTATTTCTGTGATTAAAGCTGAATTTTCAGCATCATTACTCCAGTCTTCAGTGTCACATGATCCTTCAGAAATCATTTTAATAAGCCGATTTGCTGTTTAAGAAACAGACATAATTTTATAATTATATATAATACAATAAATTAATTATTATTTATTTATTTGTTATTATTATTATTATTATTATTTAATTCTAAAAATACTTTTTATTTTGCAATCTGTGCTTTAAATTGATCAAAAGTGATGATAAAGTCATGATAAAATGTTACAAAAGATTTCAATTTAAAAAAATGCTGTTCTTTTGTACTTTCTATTCATCAAAGAAATCTGAAAAAACTCTAGTCAGCTGTTTTCAACATAATAATAATAATAATAATAATAATAAAATGTTTTTTGAGCAGCAAATCAGTATATCAGAATGATTTCTGAAGGATCATGTGACACTAAAGACTGGAGTAATGATGCTGAAAAATTCAGCTTTGAAATCGCAAGAATAAATTACATTTTACACTATATTTAAATAGAAAGCAGTTCTTTTAAATAGTAAAAATATTTCCAAATTGTACTGTTTTTGCTGTATTTTGGATCTAATAAATGCAGGCTTGGTGAGCAGAAGAGACATCTGTAAAAAAAAAACATTCAAAATCTTACTGTTCAAAAACTTTTGACTGGTAGTGTATGTATTAAATAACTTTTAATACTTTATATTTTTATATTTTTTATATTTTGATATATTCTTTATATGTTTATATTTTAAATCTGTAATATATAAAATAAATGATAATATATGAAATTCAATGAGTTTTTCACCTAAATGTTGGCATGTAAATATATATATATATTTAATATTTGTTTCTAAACCAAAATTTGTAATATATTAAATGAATCATATATACAATTTAATTTATTTACCTAAACCTTAATAATATTTAAATAACATTTCCAGATTTGTAAACATATTTAATATTTGTCTTTATTTTTTGTCTCTATTTTCTGTTTGCCGCAGAAGAAAGAAAATTAAATGAATGACATGAGGGACAGTAAATGATGAGAAAATGTTCATTTCTAGGCAAGCAATCCCTTTAAGTAGTTGTTGATGTTAATTACAACTATTAAAAATAGTTTTCGGCATTTAAAATGCAATTAAATTAAAAATATTAATGGAAAAGCTTAAAAGATTAAACTAAATGAAATAGGAAAAATGTAAAAAGTACTAAAACTGAAATAAATTAGAACTATAAAAAAAATCTACTTTTAAAATGAAAACTGACAATATTAAATAAAAGCTAAATAAATATTATAATAGTATAAAATGGTACTAAAATAAAACAACTCACTATTATTGATTCTGAGTCTCTTCAGGAAATGCAAACACTCCCAAAACAATCAATGGAGAGGATGTATTACTAATAGATGATTATTGATCAGCCTGATTAACAAACTGACATGTGGCCGTTTTGAGACGATCAGCATTAACAAAATCATTTGACTGATTAACGGTATTGTTATTCAGTGTCAACTCAAGCAGAGGTCCCCGTCTCAAATGTTTTGATTCTGCTAATATTTTTCCTGAAGAAAGATAGACTTGTATAGTGATGAAAGCCAAAATATTAAATGTCATGGATGAATGTTTACAGAGTTTTGTAGAGGCGGGTCAAAATGGCAATTTTCACCTGAGATTCAGAGCCAAATTACAGAGGGGTAAAAATGACTTCAGAAAGATGGAAGTATCATTATCTTATTTTTACACAGGGATTGGAAGCTCTATTAATAAAATCTGTTGACTTTAGCATTTTTTGCTGCATTATGTGCCAATAGTGACTATTTAAAAATGGGGAAACAGCACTTTTTGAGTTTTTCTCCAAAGTTTGCTTGCCTGTAACTCAAGAAATATTAAAGATATCCTAATACCCTTTTAGATATAGGGTCTTAACAAACTTTCCTTTTGGCATCTTTATTTTTAATGCCTTATGAGATTCGGTTTCAGAGATATTGGAATTTCAATATGGCTCCAGGAGTAAATCATTAAGATGTACACATTTTCAGAGCTACCAATCTCTGTGTAAAAATAATATTTTTAGTAATATTTCAGTCCCCCGGAGTTTCTAGAAGCTTTTCACAAAACTTTGGGATGCCCATTATAATGAATAAAATAATTATTGCATTTTAATATTTTTTTAGCAGAAAAAATTGTCTAATATCTATCTTAAACCAAGCATTTTGTCATGTCTCTGAGGCCTTTCACTGAGTTTGTACTTAGAAAATTATTAACCAAATGTGCACAGTGTCTGTGATTTTTGGCAACAATGTAAGCATTTATTTTTATGAATGTAATAATTTAAACTCTGCTCTTATGTGACATCATTTACCAGAAATGACATCATCCAGGTCTCTTTAATAATGATTAGTAGAATCAATACTGTTTGTTCATATTTTTGAGGCATGTTATAGTCAGGGAGGGTACTATCAAGCTTAACAACTCAAGCCTTTCACATAAAATTAAGATGGAAAAGTATTACTTTTTCAACATTTTATTTGAATCCATAAGTATATACTATGTGCTTATTTTATTGCTGTTATATATGGTCTACTCTGCTACACTACATGAGGAGCAGTGGCCATTTTGAGTAAAAAAACACAACCCTGTTACAAATATATTTATTTCTCATTGTTACAGGGTTGTAAACTTGTGACAGGGTTGAGTTATTTGCTTCATTTATTAATAATTTTGATGAAAAAATATAAAATAGTCATGGTTTCAGTAAATATATATACTTCAACATCATGACAACGCATATTTTTGCTTTAAATATAATTTTTGATGTAGTATGTCCACTTAAACATTGACAAGCATCATACATCAGAAACAGCACCCACGTTTGCAGCAGAAAGACAGTGTTGTCCATGCAGATATGTTGACCCACAAACGAGGGGACAATTTGAGAGAGAAACAAAACCAAAAATGTACATTTAAGGCAATGTATCCCTTCAAATGTGTTACAGTCTTCAATCCTGTCACACATCGTCACGTTAATATTTTTAGAAAAATATAGGGAAGACAATTAAGAACAAAAGTATTTCTTGCTGATTACCATCTGACAAGTTAAGAGCTAAAACAATAAAAAGGTGGTTTTAGTTGAAATTTTATGTTTTTTACAAAAATAAAAAGACGGTAGACACAATTTGAATGTAATTTTAGCTTCAGTCCTTTAAAATGTGAAATGATGATAAATGTTAAATTTTTTATCATTAAATTGTTATCAGGGACACATGAGCAGTAATTACATGTTTGTTTTAGAACAATTTCGGTGTACAATCCTTTTTAAATCAATCCCATTTTGTTCATTACGGGGTTGAGAAAAAAAAGATGTCTAAAGCGGAAAACAACTGAAAATGATAAAAGGTCTTTAATGCCTGAGGTGGGAAAATATGATTTTTTGGAGGTCTGATGGATGGTTTACTGATGTGGGGTATTTAGAAGTTGAAAAACAAGTTGAGAATGAACTGAATCCCAGGAATGACCCAATGATGCCATCTTTCTGAAGTCATTTTTACCTCAGTAACTTGGCTCTGAATTTCAGGTGAAAATTGCCATTTTGACCCCCCTCTACAAAATAGTGGATTACTCCTTAAATATTCTTCCATGACATTTAATATTTTGGATTTCATCACTATACATGTCTATCTTTCCTCCATTTTGAAATTTGGCTGATTTGACACGGAATGACCCCGAATTATTATTTACTATTAATTAGTATTTTTCTTGTGCTCTGGTGTGTGTTTTTTCAGCCACACCTGTTTGCCATCCAGCGTGTAAAGTCTCTTCACCACGCCGGAGTCCAGTTTGATGGCCTCTGTGATGTCGGCGAGCACCTGATCGAACGAGTGTGCCGTCTTTTTATTGAGCAGGATCCTCACGGCCTTCCTGGGCTTCACGCCGCTCCGGATCACTGTCACCAGTTTGGGTTTGATGAAGTCTTTCGACTCGGCCCTCGATTCTCCAGCCACACGCTGAGGCCCCGGACGCACGGCTCCGCCCACCGCCACTGGCCCCGCCCCCACGCCGAGCCCCGCCCCCGCCAGCCGCGAGCCCCAGTTGGGGTTGACGTTCTTGGTGTAGTCCACCTTCCTGTAGGGCTCGTTGGAGGCGCAGACGTAACTCTCACCTGCGGCAGGAACACGACAGGTTAGCAGAGATTCACAACACATCAAGCTCAAATAGTTACTGTAAGACTTGAAGTTAATATTTACAACACACTTCTCTGAAGTTAACAAATAGAATATTTCATCTAGTTAGGATTTTATTTGGAATATTTTCATTTTAATTTGACATTTATTTTATTATTTATTTTAATTGCTTTTCAAAAATGTTCAATTTTTAAATTATTTAGTTTTGTTTTGTTTCAAAATTATTTAATTTTAAAAAAAAAAAATCGTTTTTTGCTTTATTAAAAAAAGAATTTAAAAAATTTGTTTGAATTTTAAATTCACATTTGTTTCACATTTTTATGTTTTATTTATAAATTATTATATTAAATTTAATTTGTTTCTACATTATCTAACAAAATGTAAACAAAAATGAGAAACACCGCCTTGGCAACTAACAGTTGCAAATATTCTAAGTACTAAAATTACTAAAACTAAAAAGTATTAAAAATTAAAGCTTAATAGATTTTTAATTTGATATTTTTGTTTTTATTTTAAATAATGAATTTTACCTTAAATTATTTTGCACGCTTTCATTTTCTAATTATTTATTTTAATTTCACATTTTTATATGAAAAAGCATCTGCATCCATATGGATCAGCTGGAGTACATCAGCTGTGAAGCGAGTCTTACGAGAAGATGCTGATGCAGCTATTGATCCTCTGCTGACAGCAGGTTCATTCATTCAGCCCATTGACCCCAATCGCCATGGCAGTGTGACCCCAGGGTCAAAGCAGCATCAGTGGGTGGCAGGTGTGAGTGTTTGCATCTGTCTGCTTCTCTGCTTTAATTCTGTAATCCAGCGGCTCACACATAAACTCATCTCAGCGTCCAGAAATAAACTCAAGCAGCTGAACACGTTTCTGCTGATTCACAGATGCACCTGTCAAACATCTGTAACGCTCAAGATCACGTCAAGCTCCTCGAGGTCAAATGCACCAGATGTTTGAGTCACATATCTGCTGTACGACAGCGTGAAGCTCCTGCACGTGTCATGCTTACACTGCTGTCATTCACTAACAATCATAAGTCTGGAATAATTAGGGGTTCAAGCATGCAGCGCTGTTGCAAAGATCATCGGTGCCCCTCTCCCCTCCATTCTGGACATTTTCCTCACACGATGCTCCAGTAAAGCCGCCAGTATCGTGAAGGACCCCACTCATCCCTCCCATAGTCTCTTCCAGCTTTTGCCATCAGGAAGACGGTACAGGAGCATCAAAGCCCGTTCTGCTAGGCTACTCAACAGCTTTTTCCCCCAGGCTGCGAGAGCCCTCAATTCCAGCCACCTCATCCCTCCTCTTATCCAAATGTAAACTGTTGCAGTTCCACCTGTAGAAACACTCTTCTCTCTCCATGCACCAGACACTTTCCTATCAACATTTCATGTTACAAGGACTTATGTTTATTTGCCAATGCACTACAAATCATATTGCACTACTTGGTTCTCAACCTTAAATACCTCTCTTTTGCACAATACCATGCATAATTATTATGTAAAGTACTTATGTAGTCTGTCTTATGTTATGTGTACGTATAGTTGATTATTTATAGTATATGTATAGTTAGATTGCCACTTTCAATAGGTTAGCTATGTATAGGTTTAAAAGTTGTTCCTACGTCTGGTGTTGTATGTACATATTTGTTTATTTATGTAGCACTGTGGTCCTGCGAGACACGACATTTCGTTCCACTGTATGTCCACACATGTAGCGGAATGACAATAAAGCTCGACTTGACTTGACTTGAAACCCTATTGTAATTATCACAGATCAGTGATCTCCACGTTAAATTGATAATGCAGACCAAACCTTAAGTCGTAGAGACTTGAAAATTGGAGGAATGGTAGTACTCACTCTACCTACGATGTGACCAAGGCTCGTCCCAATCGGCCTGACGGGGACGCTACAGTGATCAAAAGTATGAAATTGACCCTTTGCTAAGCCCCACGCCTAAAGCCTATAGGTCCCACCCAACAAACACAGAACGTTGCCTCAACGTTGCCAACCTTTTAGCCACGTTGTAACAACGTGGCTAAAAGGTTGTTGGTTCTAAGTTGTGTGGTTCAGGTTGTTACTACGTTGTCACGATGTTGTCCTTCAACCACGGTTCAGAACATCTCTGAAGGTTGTGCTAAGGCTGTCTGGACAACCACTGTGCGACATTTACTCGTCACTGTTCCGAAGCGCATTTTAAATTCTAACAGACCGTCGGGCTGTTATTATTCTTCAAGCCAGGATACGTGAGTGTTGCTTTTGATTTCTCTCAGATAAATATGTAAATATCCAAACAAAACCTACAATTTTCGTGTCCAATGTGATATTTGTTCTGTTACAGAATAGCTGATAATTCACATACCAAATGTTAATTTGCGATCGGGTTTGATGTAATGGTAACTATTTTTCTTTTATTATTCAGATATCCTTATATATTTGGTGTTGACTTGTGCCTGCCTCCTGGATTCTGCGATTCTTGGACTGTTTTCTGCACATCACTAACTGCGTTTACCTGTCCGCCGTATTCTCCCGTTCAGAGTCCGCCTCATCGTCCGGTGACTGCTGTTTTGTTTGCTTTGCTTTTGTTTAATAAACGTTCTCAGTTGCTTTGCTTATTTATTTCTAATTTAATATACTTAAACTATAGTTTCCAAATGAGTTTCATTTCTAAATGACTTAATATATTTACATGCTTCATATTGCATTTTTTTTCTTAAATGTATACCTTTTGGTAACGTATTTTTGTAAGCATGAAATGTTTGGTATGAAATAAAGCTTGATTATATAAATTTGTATGGCATTTTTACTTTTCAAAGTTACACAAGCAGATGTTCAACAATTTAATGAACGATTTTTAATATTAAACCGTAATTAAAAGTATTATACATACTTATGTCGTGTCTGATATAACACGCAGAAAAGGCAATATTTATAATCGGGCATAAAAAATACATGTAGTAAAAACGTCGCCTCAGGGTTGCTGAATGTCACGCAACAACTTTGCTACAACCCTTTCGCTTCTTACATTTCTACGTTGTCACATTGGCTACGTTTACATGCACCCAAATAATCCATTTGTAATCGGATTGACGGCTCAATCAGATTGAAAAACATTCATGTAAACACCTTAATCGATCCGATTGAGCTCGATCGGAATGAAATTTCGATCGGATTGAAAGGGGTGGTTTATTCCTTTTCTAATCCGATCCAACAGCAAAAAATGACCATGTAAACGCTTGAATCCGACTATTTTTTCAATCGTATTTAGAAGTCTCTGGGACACATGCGCAGTGCAGTGTTGACATGCATTACGCAAGTGCACAAGTTCACGTTCACGTCTTCTTTAGATCACAAAAAAACGTTGCTGATTTATGAATGTGTATGCCAACATGGCAAAAATAATGATGAGCTCTGTCACGTCCATGGTTGTCTCCACAAGTGTGATTGATATGACATCACAGGCAGAGCGCATGAGCAAAAGTTTGAATCGGAAAGTATATAAAACACATATAAACTGATATTTGAATCAGATTACAATGTTAAGAGTACATGTAAACAGATCTGCAATCGGATTCAATTAATTCGGATTGACGAAAATTGGTGCATGTAAACGTAGCCAATGTCGCGGGCACGTAGTTAGCAACGTTGCCACAGTAAAAATAGAACGTTGCTGCGACGTTGCCACAACGTAAATGTGTTTGTTGGGCATACACAGAAACGCATTCGTACAAGCTTTCAAACATGCCGAATCGAAATAGAGACAATGGTATCAGTCCTGCTAGGTGGAATTTTACAATGGAGGAAATGTTTGTGGAGCTACGGCAATGACGATGAGGTTCACCGCGACAAAAAGTGAAAAAAGATCAAATAAAAACCATTTTACCTCAGTTCTCTTTGACAGTCCATGCTGTCCTGTCATGCAATCCAGATTTGTCTAACGTCAGGTCGTCTTTCGTTTTTGGGGCTTTTCCGATAACAAGACAGGGTAAAACACGCTGTTTGCTAGCATTGTTTGTTTACACTCAGAGCACTTTGGTGTCGGCTGACAGCATGCACGTTGTTATGACGGCATACGATGAATGTTCCGGTAGCATCGTGTAGTCTGACATATTTCTGGTTCACGACACAAGAAGACTTTATGAGCCAAAATTGCATGATCTGACACAGTGCCTGTCGTAACCGACAAAAACAAATCGTGTAGGCTGACCGGGACTTTACACAATCCATGCGCATGACGCTTCGGCATGTTGCCCTCTCTCGAAAGCTTGACAGACCTCCCACGCATAGCTACGGTTGCTAAGCCACGATTGGTCAGTGGCGGTTTTTGGGCGTGGCTTGCGAAGGGTCAATTGGTCATAAAACGTCAGTCGCAGACTCTAGTGTCTTATGTTGTTGGAATCCTTGGCTTTGACTGTGAACAAAATTTTAGGGTATTTTGGATTTTTTAAAAAAACTACTTTTGCGAACTAGTCCTAGGTTTATCGCCCAATCGGAAACAAATCAGTGCAGAAAGATTCTCTGGAGAACAAATATCAATAATTCTCAAAAAAAGGTCTAACTTTCGACTCACTGTCACAGAGGGACAGCAAAACGTTGGAAAGGAGCATGAGCATCATTAACACGAACATTACTAGCATAGTCTTTGCCCAAAGTGCCACAAGTGTCTATAAGGACATTCGAATATCTCAAAAAAACATGGCTGCGATTGGCAGATGAAGTTTGAGCACCTATTAGACATGGTGAGCCTGTTTGACTGATGGCCTCAAAGGTCTGAGAGAAATTTGAAAGAAATCGGCCACTGGGGGGCAATATTGCATTTTACAAGGGCATAAACGATTGTGCATTGCATGTTTTTTTTTCACACATACATGTGATATTCATATCCTATAATAGAAATCCTCATTACGGACAGTTTTGCCTCTAGAACCACTGCTGTCAATCAAACCGTTTGTTAAATGATTGAGAAAATGTAATAAAAATGTACTTTCCCGAACTAGTCCTAGGTTTTTCACCCTATCAAAACCAAACCAGTGTAGAAAGATTCTCTGGAGAGCAAATATCAATAATTATCTAAAAAATTCTAACTTACTGTCGTAAAGGGATGCCAAAACTTTTGAAAGGGGCAGGGCCACTTTTAGTAAAATGACTATAACTCCTGAACAGAATGAGATATCTTCACCGAACTCAGGACACTTATGTAAAAGCTCAATCTGAGGTCACAGGACAAAAATAGCAGTTTGGCCACTTGGTGGTGCTTCTGGACGTGTCACGCTTACAATGCTGTCTGGAATAATTAGGAATTTGAGCTAGCACTGAAATCCTATTGCAATTGTTAGAATTATCACAGATCAGTGATCTCCTTGTAAAACTGATCATGCAGACCAAACCATAAGTCGTAGAGACTTGAAAATTGGAGGGATGGTAGTACTCACACCGCCAACAATGTCACCAATGCTCGTCCCAATCGGCCTGACGGGGGCGCTACAGTGAACAAAAGTACGAAATCACTCATAACTCCTAAACCGTCAGTCGCTGACACAAGTGTCTTGTGTCACTGGAATCCTTGGCTCACACCAGACAAAGCAGAACCAAACCAAGTATCAATGGAGAGCAAATATCAATGATTATCAAAAAAAGTCTAACTTCCGACTCAATGTCGCAGAGGGACAGCAAAGCGTTGGAAAGGGGCAGGACCACTATTAGTAAAATGCCTATAACTTGTGAACGGAATGAGATATATTCGTCAAACTCAATACCTACGCAGCCATTTGTGCTATCAACATAAACATCACTGTGCTTGGTCTTGGTCCAAAGTGCCACAAGTATCTATAAGGACATTTGTATATCTCAAAAAAACATGGCTGCCACTGGACGATGAAATTTGAGCACCTGTTAGACATAGTTGAGCCTGTTTGACTGATGGCCCCAAAGGTCTGTGAGAAATTTGAAAGAAATCGCCACTGGGGGGCAATATTGCATTTATTAAGGGCATAAACCATTGTTTCAAGGGCATAAAGGTTTTTTTTTTCCACACATAGACATGCTATTTGTATCCTATAATAGAAATCCTCATTAAGGACAGTTTTGCCTCTAGAACCTGCTGTCAATCAAACCGTTAATAAATGATTAAGAAAAGGTAAAAAAACTACTTTTGCAAACTAGTCATAGGTTTTTCGCCTGATTGGAATCAAACCAGTGCAGAAAGATTCTCTGGAGAGTGAATATCAATAATTATAAAAAAAAAAATTCCAAAATGTTTGAAAGGGGCAGGACCACTTTTAGTAAAATGCCTATGACTCCTGGACATAAAGAGATATCTTCACCAAACTCAGGACACTTATGTAAGAGCTCAATCTGAGGTCGCAGGACAAACATCTCTGAGCTTGGCCACTTGGTGGCACTTCTGCATGTGTCACGCTTACACTGGAGTTATGACCAAACAAAAGTACGAAATCACTCATACACACCCCTTTTTGAAAAAAGCTACTTTTGCGAACATAGTCCTAGGTTTATCGCCCGATCGGAACCAAACCAGTGCAGAAAGATTCTCTGGAGAGCAAATATCAATAATTATAAAAACAAGTCTAACTTTCGACTTCATTCAAAAGGGGCAGGGCAGGAATTGCAGTACAGTTTTCTGGACTCTCTAATAATTATCAAATTCAAATTGGAAATTTACCCATTGGGAAGCTATTAATGGGGTTGTTTAGAAAAGGGGCCTGTCCAAATTTACCCCAAATCCTATAAAGCCTAAAGGAAAAAACTCTAAACGTCATGAAACCTGGTGAACACATGTGACAGCTGATTCTAAACAAGCATGCAAAGTTTTAAAGAGATCGGACCACAGCTGGCACTACAACAGTCGTAAATGTTACAAAACATAATATCTCTATGGTAAACTACCTGTATTTGCAAAAAAGGCTTGCTATGATTTTTTTTATATGTGCTTAAAAGCCGTAAAGCGCTTGAAATCCCAGTAATCACTGCTTGCAGCTATAATTTCAGATTTATTACTGTTTTTCAAGGAGATATCTTCTACTCAGCAAGACTGCATTTGTTTGATCCAAAAATACAGAAAATACATAAAAATGTGAAATATTTTTAGAATTTATAATAACTCTTTTCTATTTGAATATGTGTTAAAGTGTAATTTATTCCTGTGATGCGCTGCTGAATTTTCAGCATCATTACTCCAGTCTTCAGTGTCACATGATCCTTCAGAAATCATTCTAATATGCTGATTTAAAAACACTTGTGCTGCTTGTTACAACTTAAAAGTCATCCAGTAGGGATGTACAGAGGGTTTTCTGCCTCAGTTTGTCCTGATCTGACCACAGATGTGACTAAGCTCTCAAACACACGTCTGTCAGACGTCCTGCAGGAAGCGCTGGTAAGAGCACATGAGCTCAAACGCTTGATGCTATTGATTGTGTGCCGCTGTAATGGATGTTGAGTTCAGATGGACTCATAGTCAGAGCTAATGACTGATCAATCAGAGCGACTGCAGTCCTGTGTGTGTGAGCGTGTGTGTGTGTGTGTGTGTGTGTGTGTGTGTGAGTGTGTGTGTGTGTGTGTGAGTGTGTGTGTGTTTGTGTGTGTGGTTCACTAATGAATCATTCATCAGACCATCTGAAGTGACTGAGCGTTCACAATCTGAGCTTAAATCATTCAGACTCGCTCAACCGATTAACACAAGTGTCCATGAAAACACAAGCGGCTCACATTTCACCCCACGGACAAAAAAAAGCATAAAAGTTAATCACAGTTTTCCACAAAATTCTACTTTTTGCAACACATAATAAATGTGACCCTGCAATACAAAACCAGTCTTAAGTAGCACAGGTATATTTATAGCAATAGCCAAAAATACATTGTATGGGTCAAAATTATCCATTTTCCTTTTTTTGCCAAAAATCATTAGGACATTAAGTAAAGATCATGTTCCATGAAGATATTTAGTAAATTTCCTACCGTAAATATATCAGAATGTAATTTTTGATTAGTAATATGCATTGCTAAAAACTTCACTTGGACAACTTTAAAGTTGATTTTCTCAACATTTAGATTTTTTTTACACCCTCAGATTGCAGATTTTTAAATAGTTGTATCTCAGCCAAATATTGTCCTATCCTAACAAACCATACATCAATGGGAAGCCTATTTATTCAGCTTTTTCTTTCTTTCTTTCTTTTTTTTCCTTTTTTTTTTTGTACAATTTCCATGACTATTTTCTGCAAAATATTTGGACATTTTTTATGTTTTTTTTTTTTTTCTCTGTGTAATTTTGCATTCATTCATATACAGTTATGATAATGATATCTTTTTCCATTGCAGTAATTAGAATTGGAGGTAAATGTGCTTAATTGTCATGACTGGACAAACCTTATTTAAGGTAAGAATATAACATTGATTTTATTATTATTTTTTTTATTATTTTGTGGCAATGTTGGTTAAAAGGTCACATTGCAATGCAGGTAAATAAAATATTTCATTCTTTAGTGAGTGTTCTATTATTTATTTATTTCAAAACTATTTATTTTAATTGTACATTTTTGTTTTAAAATTATTTATATTGTAATATTTTTTATTTATTAATTTTAAAAATGTTTATTATATTTTTACATTTTTATATTTTGTTTTACAATTATTTACTTTATATTACATTTTGTATTTCAATAATATTTATTTTAATTGTACATTTTTGTTTTAAAATTATTTATTTAAATTGTAATATTTTTATTTATTCATTTTGAAAATGGTTATTATATTTTTACATTTTTATATTTTGTTTTAAAATTATTTACTTTATTTTACATTTCTCTTTTTTTAATTATTTATTTAAATTTACATTTATTTACATTTATTTTTATTTATTTTAATAAATAAGTTTCCATTTTCATGTTTGTTTAAAATACATATATATATATATATATATATATTTTTTTTTTTTTTTCCCTCATTCTACATAAAACAGAAACATGACCCGCACATGTTCTCATTCATATTCAGTGTGATGCTGAATTCATCCAAAGATGATAGCTGGTCGTTAGTTGGGTTAAACTGATCATTATCAAGCTGGTGAGCAACAAATCCTCCTCCTATTGTAGTCCAGTGACTCATGAGTATTGGCTCTTATGATAAATTGCTTATGATGGGACGGGATGAAAGTACTTGCTTAATGACTAAATGTAAATGTTCCAGCTGGTTCTACTTGATTTTCAAGCAGCTCATGAGTCAATGGGACATGAATAACCATCTTAAACTAGTCTCTCCATCAGGGATCCTCCAAAATATACCAACAGATTTATCAGTGTAATATTTTCTGTTTTCTGTTTTTCTTCATTTCTTGAAGCCTTCATTTCATTTTAGTAACTGTGTGTGTACATTTCAGTTTCCATTAATCTGCAATATTTATGTTAAAATATAATTTAATGTTTTAAATGTTTCAGATATATTATTTATGTAATAATAAAAATATATGTGACTCTGGAGCACAAAACCAGTGTTAAGTAGCAGTAGCCAAAAATACATTGTATGGGTCAAAATGATAGATTTTTCTTTTATGCCACAAATCATTAGGATATTAAGGAAAGATCATGTTTCATGAAGATATTTTGTAAATTTCCTACCGTAAATAAATCAAAGCATAATTTTTTATTAGTAATATGCATTGCTAAAAACTTCATTTGGACAAGTTTAAAGGTGATTTTCTCAGTATTTACATTTTTTTGCACCCTCAGATTCTAGTTGTAATAGTTATTTATTCAGCTTCCATATGATATAAAAAAATACCCTTATGATGATGATCTGGTTTTGTAGTCCAGAGTCACAATTAATATATTTTATAGATTATAATTAAATATATATTAAATATATTATATTATATATAAATATTTTGTTTAGTCTACAAACATATCATATAATTATAATGTAATATTTATATTACATATAATGTAACATTAATGGTGAATTTAATTTGCTTTAATAATTTGTAAAACAGCACTGTATAATATAAATAATAATAATAATTTGTTAATATATTAATATAAATATTTCACCATGGCATAATAATATGAATGTGGCAAAAGAGGACCCTTGAACCTATAATGGACCATAAAGGGCTTCGACCCCGCAACCTTCACCCTCTATAGGGTCGTAATTCCCGCGGTGACCCTTCGTGCCCGTGAATGTCTGACCTTCCGCGAGATCCTCGAGGCTCGTGATCTTCTTGGCGCCGTCCACGCTGTAGATGTTGCGCACACCTTGCGGCAGGTGCAGGTTGTCGGCGAGCGCGCGCGTCAGCTCGGCCAGCAGCGCGTCCAGGGACCTGAAGCGGTCGTTGGACACCGCGTACACCAGACCCTTGAAATACCGGTCGCCGTTCCGGTAGAAGCGAACCTTTTTGGCTCGCTTCTCGGAGCTGAGCGCCTGGAGCGTGCGCGTCCGGTAGAAGCTGCAGTTGGCGCTGTGCGCGGGGCTCGGCACCAGACTGCTCGCCCGGGAGCCCTGTTGGGAGCCCGAGCCCCCCGAACCCGCGGCGCGCTTGGAGCGGCGCGCCTTGTCCCGCTCGTCAAAATGCTCGAGCTCGATGCTCCTGCTGAGAGACATTTTCCTTCCCGGACGGTAACCGACTTCGCAAACCTTCTTTCTTTCTTACTTTCTTTCTTTTTCTATCGTCCGCTTTAAACGCTAAAGTCCGCTATTGTCATCAGCCCGAGCGGACACGCCGCTCTCCCCGCTGCGCGTTTACCGGGCGCACGGCGCGCTCCAACAGCATCATTTGCATCAACACAAAAGCAGCGAGCGGCTGCGCCCGGCGTTTATTCCGCGAGGCTCGTCGCGTTCAAACGCGCGTCAGAAAACGCTCGCGGCCATTCGAACATTCGAACCAGTCCTGGGAAATATTCCAGATGATTCGGATGAGCAGTAAATGACCGCGTCACTCAGTCCAGGCGCCAGCTGTTGTCTGCATACAACAACAAAAAAACCTGGATGAACTGGAAAATCCTGGTCAAACGCGTAATTCCATCGAGACGGTGTTAAAAAAAATACCGATCCGCCCTTAAACGAGTGCGGCGTGTGCGGTTTTTAGGCGCGCGCCGCGCTGTAACCGGGCAGCATGGCCGTAGACGGGAGCGCGCAGCCCCTTTCCTCCACCTCACGGTGCGCGCGACACCCCGCTGCAGGTGAGCGCTCGTGGACGTTGCGCGCGCCCTCAGACTCCTCCGCGCGGTCTTAATGCCGTCCGACAGACAGCGAAAATGGGTCATACACGGAGAAAAATGTGATTTTTGACGTTTCTATTTTTAAAACATGAAAGTACAGGTTTATTTTTATAATCTTATTGAGTCACAAAAAACTGAAGGATTGCATCAGAGAGAATGAGCGCTTTTGATCGTCTGTCCAGTGCGCCTCTGCAGATCCACTAGAGGGCAGCCTCTGAACTTAAAAGTAAGAATAATAAAAAAAGATATATATATCTAAATTTTAAAACTAAAACTAAAATAAAATAAATACAATAAAGCTAAATCTTTAATTATGTGTGCATGTATTTACTTATTTATTTATTTAAACGCATTGCACATTACAAATGGAAATGTGCAAATCATAAAATAAATGTGAAAATCATAAATAAAAAAATAAATTAATAAAGCGTGGACAGTGCTTAGTGAGTATTTATTTATTGTTGTATTTATTTATTAAAACACGTTTTGAACATTACAAATGGCAATGTGCAAATCATAAATTATATGTGTAAATAATTAATAATGTGCTGGGCAGTGCTAAGTGAGTATTTCTTTTTT
Source organism: Cirrhinus molitorella (assembly GCA_033026305.1). Taxonomy (NCBI): domain Eukaryota; kingdom Metazoa; phylum Chordata; class Actinopteri; order Cypriniformes; family Cyprinidae; genus Cirrhinus; species Cirrhinus molitorella. Next base: position 33,317,094 of record CM065132.1, read on the forward strand.
TTTCTTTTTTTTTACTTTTTTAAATTACAAAAAACGTATTGAACATTACATTAAAAAGAGTAATGTGCAAATCATAAATGAAGTGTGCAAATCATAAATAAATAAATGCATTGAGACATTGCTTTATTTAATGCATGGATAATAATAATTAAAATAATAATTAATAATTAAAATAATAAAACAAATAATAATTAAATAAAAATATGCATATTCAAGTAAAATAAATAAATAAAAAGCACTTGGCAGTGCTTGGTATTTATTTATTTTATTATTTAAAAAAAAAAAACGTATTGAACATTACAAATGGCAATGTGCAAATCATAAATTAAATGTTAAAATCATAAATTAAAGTGCTGGACAGTGCTTCATGGGTCTTTATTTAATAAACAAAAAAACAAAACGTATTAAACATTAAATTACAAATGGTAATGTGCAAATCATAACTAAATAAATACATAATAGCAGACATTGCTTTATTTAATGCATGGAGACAAAAAATAGAATTCATTAAAAATGTGAATATTCTAGTAAAATAAATAAATGCAACAAAATAAAGCACTGGACAGTGCATAGGAATTATTATTATTATTATTATTATTATTTTTATTTTTTTATTTTTTGCATGCATGCAAAATGACAATTCATTAAAACTATGAATACCCAAGTAAAATAAAAATAAAGCACTGGATTGTATAATGAGTAATACATGCAAAAATAACTAGCTAAAAATTACAAAACTCATGTTGTTGTTTTTTTTATTTTTTTATTTTACATTTCAATTTGTTCCAACAACGTACATCATATATGAAAATGCACCATAATGTTTTTGGTAGATGAGGTAATTGCACCTGGATTTCTCACATAATTGTCTCCATCTTGATTTAATGTTTCTTCATCTCACTTTCACTTTACTAAAACTTCACAGAGGAGTTTAATCAATTCTACACAGACTCTGTATTAATGTGCGTCTGCACAATCAAACATGACAGTGAATAAGTGCGTGCATTGCTGCATGTCTAATATTAATAAAGCTGATCAGTACATCATCTTTGATGCGTTCCGTGTCAACAAACAGGCAAACAAAAACAAATCTTGGCACATCATTTTTTCTTATATTAGCCTTTTTTTAACTTTTCAAGTGACAAAGATAAGAATTTAAAGATGAAACGTATGAGACTGCTTTAGAGCATCTGAATAATTAATTATTTTTGTGCCAGAAAAGAGGAAGAAATATAAATACCACAGTGTGCTGGAGTTCACCTCCATTCTTGTGCTTTT
>CM065132.1:33320871-33395871 GCA_033026305.1 Cirrhinus molitorella
TGATTCAGACTCGTGACTCCGATCATTCAGTTCAAACGATTCACTGGCAAAAAACAGATCAAATTAAAAGAACCATTCATTTTAGAATTTCAGCATCACTTGCAACAATTTTAAAAAGCAAATAGTGATGGGTGAAACGAAGCTTTTTGAAAAATCTCAATCAGTTAAAATGTGTCACAAAATGATTAACTATTTCGAAGTGCTCCAATCAGATTGCGTATCGCAAATCATTTGATTCAGATTGTTTGTGAATTATTTCGCAAAATTGAATGATTCAGAACAAATGATAAAGTTCCGACCTAAGTCGAATGATTTGATTCCTGACCTGAAATGAAGGTTCGCGAATCATCTGACATTTGATCGGAACTTTGCGTATGGCGAATCACTTGATTTTAATCATTCAATTCTCGAATTGATTCACAAACCCATCCCAAATCAAATGATTCGCAAATCTTTTTATTCAGATCGGAGGTTTGTAACATGGATTGCAAATTATTTGTTTCAGATCAAGACTTCAAATCGTGTATCGCGAATCATTTGATTTAGATCGGAACAGGTTCGTGAATTATTTAGTGAATTAATTGAATGATCAGAATTAAAAAGATTCACGATCCACGCTCAGAGTCCTGATCTGAAATGATGATTCGCGAATCATTTGACATTTGATCGGAACGGGTTTGTGAATCAATACGTGACTGATTCAATGATTCAAATTAAATGATTTGCGATACGCAAAGTTGTGATATAAGTCAAATGATTCACACTCCGAGTCCTGATCTGAAATGATGGTTCGTGAATCATTTGACCGGAACTTTGCGTATGGCAAATCAAGTCAAGTCAAGTCAAGTCAAGTTTATTTGTATAGCGCTTTTCACGAAACAAATCGTTTCAAAGCAGCTTAACAGCAAATTAAAGTCACGTGATGACTTCGCGTCTGGCGATTCATTTGATTTGAATCATTAATTTGATTTAGATCGAACAGGTTTGTGATTCATTGCGTGAATTAATTGAATGATCAAAATTTAAATTAAAATGATTCGCGATTCGTGCTCTGAGTCCTGATCTAAAATGATGAAAAGCAAAGTTCCGATCTAAGACAGATGATTCACACTCCGAATCCGAACTCCGATGTGAAATGATAGTTCGTGAATCATTTGACATTTGATCGAAACTTTGTGTATGGTGAATCATTTGATTTGAATCATTCAATTTGCAAAATGAATCACAAACCCTTTTCAATCTAAATCAAATGATGCACAAATATATATTTTTTTAGATCAGATCTTCGTAGCGTCGAACGTGAGTCATTGGTTACAGATCAGGACTTAAAATCACATATCACAAATCATTTGATTTAGATTGAACAGGTTTGTGATTCATTGCGTGAATTAATTGAATGATCAAAATTAAAATGATTCGTGATCCGTGCTCCGAGTCCTGATCTGAAATGATGCTTCGCGAATCATTTGACATTTGATCGGAACGGGTTTGTGAATCAATACGTGAATTGAATGATTCAAATTAAATGATTCACAATAAGCAAAGTCAAATGATTCACACTCAGAGTCCTGATCTGAAATGATGGTTTGTGAATCATTTGACCGCAACTTTGCGTATGGCGATCATTTGATTTTAATCATTAATTTGATTTTAATCGAACAGGTTTGTGATTCATTGCGTGAATTAATTAAATGATCAAAATTAAATTTAAAATGATTCGCGCTTTGCGCTCTGAGTCCTGATCTAAAATGATGATACGCAAAGTTCCGATCTAAGTCAAATGATTCACACTCCGAATCCTGATGTGAAATGATAGTTTGCGTATCATTTGACCGAAACTCTGTGTATGGTGAATCATTTGATTTGAATCATTCAATTTGAGAAATGAATCACAAACCCTTTTCAATCTAAATCAAATGATGTGCAAATATTTTCTTTAGATCAGATCTTCATAGTTTCGAACACGAATCATTGGTTTCAGATCAAGACTTAAAATCACATGTGACAAATCATTTGATTTAGATCAAACAGGTTTGTGATTCATTGCGTGAATTAACTGAATGATCAAAATTAAAATTAAAATGAGTCCTGATCTGAAATGATTGGTTTGCAAATCATTTCACATTTGATCGGAACTTTGCGTATGGCGATTCATTTGATTTGAATCATTCAATTCGCGAAATGATTCGAAAAACCGTTCTGATCTAAATCAAATGATTCGCAAATCTTTTTCTTCAGATCGGATCTTCGTAGCGTCAATCGCGAATAATTTTTTTCAGATCAGGACTTCAAATCGCGTATCGCAAATAACTTCAAATTGATCGCGGATCTTTTTTTTTTTCAGATTATTTATTTAAATCGAAACATGTTTGTAAATCATTCAAATGAAATGATTTGTGATACGCAAAGTTCCAATCTAAGTCAAATGATTCACACTCCGAATCCTGATCTGAAATGATGCTTCGCGAATGATTTGACGTTTGACATTAGAAACTTTGTGTATCGTGAATCCTTTGATTTGAATCATTCAATTAGCAAGATGACTGACAAACCCGTTCTGATTTAAATCAAATAATTCGCAAATCTTTTTCTTAAGGTCGGATCTTCTAATGTGGATTGTGAATCATTTAATTCAGATGGTGACTTTATTGCAGGTTTACGAATCATTTGATTCATTTCAGGATTTTGGAGCAATTACACAAAGCTTTTTTTCTGATTGTCTTCTTAAACAGTAGGGAACATTAAACCACTAAAGCAGTACAGTTTTAAAAACAAAACTAAGAAAAAATAAAGAAAGTATACACAAATACAAATCCCTTAAGAAAATTAACTGTGGTTTTACTATAATAAAAGTGTAGTATACTGTGTAATAATTTAGTAGTAATGCTTAGCATGTGCTTCACTTAATTTTTGCCATTTTGTATTAGTAGCCTATATTTTTATTGATCTATTTCTCTTTTTTTAGAATTTAAAATAGAAGACATAAGTGAGATCTCTAACTGAAGTCCTTGGGGAAAAAAAAAGCAGTGCTTTAAAATTTCTGGAATGTAATATTACAGTATCTGTACTAACCCTGTTAATAATATTTCACAACATTGTTTTTAGATTCGTTTATTGTGTGTGTGTGTGTGTGTGTGTGTGTGTGTGTGTGTGTGTGTGTGTGTGTGTGTTTGTGTGTGTGTGTGTGTTTGTGTGTGTGTGTGTTTGTGTGTGTGTGTGTGTGTGTGTGTGTGTGTGTGTGTGTGTGTGTGTGTGTGTGTGTGTGTGTGTTTGTGTGTGTGTGTGTTTGTGTGTGTGTGTGTGTGTGTGTGTGTGTGTGTGTGTGTGTGTGTTTGTGATGGCAGTTAGTTTGACCTGTAGGTTGTTGATGATTTCCTCAAATAATCTCTTGGCTTCTTCATTGTTGGGGTCCTCGAAGTAATCAGAGATACACAACTGAACCACCACACACTTCAGACTCGCACACACACCTCACACACACATAGACAGACAAAGAAGAGCTGTGTTAGATGTGCATGAACTCATCATTAGATAAAATGACAGTCAGCATTTGTCTTTTTTGAATCAGATTCAACGCATCAAATGACCAAATGTCTGTGCAGTGCAGGCGGTTAAAAATGTATATAAACAAATACATGCAAAACAGAAGAAGCTCATCTTAATTCAGCACGCAAATAGATGTGAGAATAAAGACCAAATGACATCCATATGCAAATATTACAAGAATATTTGTGTGAGTATGTGAATAATGTCTCATTTCAAATGTGAAATGGTCTAGATTAGGTTCTACCATATTAATTAAATCATGAAACGGTGAAATTTCAATCATTTTGAAATAAAAATAATTACATAAAATGCTTACTAAACATGAAATAATTCATAAAAATATCATTAACATTTGAATAATTTAATAAAAAGAGTTATTATAATTTATTAAGTCATAAAATATTAAAAAATGTAATAATTAAAAAATAAAAATAATTCAAACACACTAAAATCATATAATTATAATCCTAATGTTAAATTATTAAACTGAAATAATTTGAAAACAAAAACTATTTAAAAAAACGTATTAGAATAATTAAATGAAAATGTAAACTGTAAATACATAATTAAAAATAAAAGCAATCAAACACTTACAAAAGATCTAATCATAATGTATAAATAAAATATTTTTTAAATAAAAGCAATCAAAATGAAACACTTACTGAAAATTAAATCATAAAATATAAAATGAAAGCAGATCATTTAAAATGAAAAGAAATGAATTATATTTAATAATATTAATTGAATGTTGAATTTTAAAGTAAAATTTATGAAAAACGTGTACTAAAAGTAAGACATAAAATTTAAAATAAAACAAATAAATTATAAATCACCTAACACTTAATTCTTAATAATGTATAATTTAAATAAATAATTTTAAAACACACTAAAATTATATGTGGACCCTAGGCCACAAAACCAGTCATAAGGTTCAATTTTTGGAAAGTGAGATTTATAGATCATCTGAAATCTGAATAAATAAGCTTCATTAATGGATGGATTGTGAGCATAGGTCCATATTTAGTATACAACTATATATATTTGAGGATGCAAAAAAATCTAAATTTTGAAAAAAAAGGCCTTTAAAGTTGTCCAAATGAAGTTCTTAGCAGTGCATATTACTAATCAAAAGTTACATTTTGATATATTTAAGGTAGGAAATTTACTAAATATCTTCACGGAACATGATCTTTACTTAATGTCCTAATGATTTTTGGCATTAAATAAAATAATTTTGACCCATACGGCTATTGCTACAAATATACCTGTGCTACTTAAGATTGGTTTTGTGGTCCAAGGAAACAAATCATAAAAATATTCATTTAAATACATAATTTAAAATAAAAGCTGCTCACTCCTGAAGTGCAGTATGGCTTTGGCGGTGACAGGTGTGGAGATGAAGCTGAGCGTGTGCAGCTGCTGTAGGCCGTCTCTGCAGATCTCTGCCGCTCCCTCTTGGTTCAACTCGTTCATGTGATTCAGCTCCAGCTCACACAGGTTCACACAGTTCCTGACTGCAGAAATACATGAGAAACTCATCACCAAACACCAATGACTTGTGCATATGGGTGCAGTCATCTTAGACACTTCCAAAACTGAAGCAACAGAGATGGAAATACACTTTTTAAATGCATGAATTATACTTCCATTGTGTCAAAGTTCCTCTCAGTGCATCCCCCTAACCAGACCCAAATATGAAAAATAAATAAATACAACCTAAATATGATTCATATTTTTTTTCTTGTCCTCGTTATCATTGAGAAAACCTAATTCTAAGATAAAAGCTAATTTTACAATGATCAGGGTAAACTATCACTAAGCAGAGAAAAATTAAATATCTAGCCAAGGAAATGTATACTTTCTAACAAAGATTTTTACTATTTATTTACTATTTTATTTACTATTTTTTCTGAAAGTATGCATTATCTTTTGTGTAAAATTCTTATGTTTAATGTTACCACACAAATAAAGTCATTATCAACAAAATTCATCTTTTCAATGCAGAGGAAACACAGACGCTGCATCTGAATTGGCATTTAGATGTATTTACCCACTGTTTAATGCAGGACATGAATGCATTTAACCTGCAGATACAAATGCAGAAATAATGTTTTGATATTTTAATCCTAAAACGTTGAATGTTGATATTTGAAATTATTTAAAAAAATGAAATGGTACTTTAAATGTGTATGTGGCAGTAAATCACTGTTAATAAGTGAGTCATTGTGACTGAACTGAATCACTTAAAAGGTTGATTCATTGAAACATGAAACAAAGCACTGTCATGTTGTTTAGAGACGCAGTGTTGTTTGGAACCTTTTTTTTTTGGCAAAATGGAGCAAAAATAGGCAATATGGTGTCTAAAACATAAGTCTCTTAATATTAACTTCTAGTTTATTGAACTGTTGTATAAAATCAATATCACAATTGTGATTTTTTGCAAAATAATGGCACTCATCGTGTGATATTGATCAACTATACGAAATGAAATAAATATACATTTTCTGCTCCCATATCCTGAAATTTTGGAAAAAAAAATATTTCTGCATTTGTATCTGCAGGTTAAATGCATTCATGTCCTGCATTAAACTGTGGGTAAATACATCTTACAGTTTTTTTCAATTGCTAACAAGCGTTTACCAATACTTAAAGTACTTTTTCTAAACTCTTAACACAGCAACACACCTACATCACACAATTAGCCAAACAGTTAATTTTCTGTCCAAAACCACATTTTGTTAAATAAATTCAAACTCTACATTTCAAAATGCTTAATACCTTTTTCTACTTAAACTAACTCTATAAAAACACAGCAAACCTTATTCAAAACCGAGTCATTTGGTCAAAACTTTAACACTAGTTTCTGTCCAACAGAAACATATAGTCAATCACAGCACAATGATTGTCAAAATATTAACAGTTGATGGCTTTATAAAAACTGCATTACTTGTCATGTTTACAGTTTTTTACAATCGCTATGACAGTTTTTTCAATACATTTAACAAGTTTTCTAAACTCTTAACGCACCAACACACCTAAAACACACAACTGGCAAAACGGTTAATTTCATGCTCAAAATCACACATTGTAAACTAAACCCCAAAACTAATTTTCAAAATACAATAATAAACTAACACAATACACTATGTCTAACAAAACACTGCAAACATGTTTTAAAATCAAATAATTATTCCAAACACTAACATATGTTCTCTTCCAACAGGAACATTTAGTCAATCATAACACATTGACAAAAAAACACTATCATCAGCTGAAATTACAGAAACTGCATTACTTAATGTGTCAGGTTTGCCCTTATATTTGAAGCCTCTCTACATTTTTGTTTTGTTGGGTTTAGTAAATGCATGCATTTTGTTTCTTTCTTTCTTTCTTTCTTTCTTTCTTTGTGTTGCTCTATATTGTTCCTTTTCCACACAAGATCAGCCCAAAGAGTCCTCTTTTAGAACATATGATCATGTGATTGAAAAAACCTCAACACCTGAGTGTGGTTCCTAGATGGGAATCAGCTGTGATTTATATATTTCCATAACTGCAATAAGCTGTTTCTCATTGGCAATGGAATAAAATACAGAGAATATATTTGTGTTTCAATTCACATTATGAACAGCTGTTCACTTTGACTTTAGCCTACATAAGGTATGTTTAGAACATGATGTTATCCGTTCTGACATACAGTGTGAAAGCATTTGTAAATTTGACTGTAAAATTACATTGTTTTGGTCTTGGTTGAGCTTGTGTGTAAAAGAAGTTCAAGCATTTTAAATTGGTGTTAACTGTATGCATTTTGTATCAAAGCAACAAGAAATGTGTTAATTTATAGCCTACAAAGACGGATATTGTGCTAACCGTGTTAAGAGTTTAGGAAACTTGTTAAATGTATTGAAAAAACTGTCATAGCGATTGTAAAAAACTGTAATTATAACTGCATATAATACATAATATAAAATCCATTGTTATTTTAAATTTAGCCTTCAGTTTGCCTTCAACTGAAATCCATTTTACATTTCAAAGTGTTGAATTTGTTCTTTCTTGGCAACATACTATCTAAAACTGAATCGAGTCATTACTTTACAGAATGTACAATAGAACCTTGAAATTGCTTTCCAGTGGGTAGGGGTTGGATTTGGATGGTGCCCCCATGGTTGCTGATGCCAGTGATCAACAAAAATTCCAACTTACATGGTCTTTGGTTATAATTTTGCCGCAGAATATAAAGGGTAAATGGTAACTGTGACCTATTTATCTCACTTCTTTTCTTGGAATTGTGAGTTTACATCTTGCAATTCAGACTATCAGAATTGTGAGATAAAAAAAAAAATCACAATTACCCTTTTCCTTTATATTCAGTGGCAGAAATAAGCTTTCATAGGTTCTACATGTGTAAGGGGAAAAAACAAACATAACAATGCACAGTCCAACACACATTCTTACTCCTCTCCTATACCTCTTCTTCTCTTTTTTCTCTCTGATTCTTTGTGTTGTTCTGCATCCACAAAATCAATTGAAAGAGGTCTTTTTTACTCTATGTTGATGTAATGGAAGTAGCTTCAACACCTGTCTATTCCTCCAACTGAGACTGGAATCAGCTATTTCTAAATATTTAATTGATCTGTTACTTAAATATGCTTATCAGTTGTTACACTATTTTATATAGAGATATTTTTAATCATTTTGAGCTGCTGTTGTTGCAGAAATAGAGGCTTTATACTGTATTTAAGGTTTGGAACATTAGGTCTTCATTCCTGACGTGCTGTGTTTAAGCATTTGCAAAAAAGACTAAAAAGACCCATGATTTTGGTTTTGGGTAAGCTTGTAAGAAAAGAAAATTTTTGCATTTTAGAAACATGGTAATTGACTGCATATTGTGTGAAAACAACACAAATTGTGTTAATGGTATGGTCACAACAGACGCATGTTGTGCTGATTGTGTTTAGAGTTTTGAAAATGTAACTACAGATTGGACAAAAGCTTGTTAGCAGTTGAAAAAAACTGTAATGCCAATTCAGATGCAGCGTCTGTGTTTGACTTTTGATAATGATTTTATTTGTGTGGTAACAGCCTAAAATGTCTTATTATTCGAAGTGAATTTATTGATTGAATATAAGAATTTGATGCAAAAGGTAATGGCTTTATAAAGGTAAAAAAATGCCCATAAAAGGTAAAAATCACTTTAAGCTTGTTGGAAAATAATAAATCATAATTAATTACGATTTAATTGATTATTAATTATAAACCTTAATCAAAAGACAAAAATATGAATGTTGTTGTTTATGCTCAAACAGCAACATTATACACTAACTAAAGTTAAAAGAGTATTTTAAAATGATTTATTTTAATTTTATTAATTCATGTTTTCACCCCAGTTGGTAACCTTGATGTAATAGAATATTTAATGCACTTCATGTTGTTAATTACAATGAAAGGAATATATTTTTTCACCCTTTGTATTTGTATATCATTATGGTACAAGATTATACTATTTAAATCAGTGTGATAAAGGAGTTAGGTCAAAGGTAATCTAAATGTGTATGCAGTGTTGGGGGTAACTTGAGTTACGTAATAATATTACTTTTTTCAAGTAACGTCTCGGTTACGTATGTAACCCTCGTTCCCTGAAGGAGGGAACGGAGACGTCACGTCGGAGACCGATGGATTGGGATCTCGCTTAGAGAGTCCAATCTACTTCGAGTGTAAACTAAACGAGCCAATGCACATTGGCATGCGCTGATTGCGCTCAGCTGCAGCTGATCACAGCGTGAGTACAAATGGGCAGCTGGTGCAGCGCATAGTCAGGTTTTCGCTGAGGAGCCGAGCGGGGCCCGGCAGTACAGCGGCGGTACAGCAGCCATGGCGACGGGACGTGACGTCTCCGTTCCCTCCTTCAGGGAACGAGGGTTACATACGTAACCGAGACGTTCCCTTATCAGTCGGTCTCTCCGAGTCACGTCGGAGACCGACGGATTGGGATCCCTATGGAAAGCGCCATGGCTGCTGTCCTCTTCCAGTGTCCTGAGCGAGCCTCTACGCCCCCTTTATGGTTTAAGCGGGGGCTCGCAACAAGAATACCAGTCACTGTATACCTTAGCACTACCCTCTTGCAGTGAGGCTGGAGCACTGGGACATGCGGAGCCTCATCCCTCATAGGGGTTGGAAGCATTTACACATACGTCTCATTTTTCAGGAACATATGGAATATTGAGGTGATTTGCATCCTCTAGAGGCAATTTCTTGCCGGGGAACACGGGCTCGAAGGCTGTACCGTGGAAAATACACATATGGGATCCATTTTAGGTCTTTCATGTGGGCCCTAGCCCTGACCCGGTTCTCAAGGATTCAATCGAGTGAGGGCCTGGCGCCGAACACTCCGCCATGTTGGCACCGAGGGGACGGAGGAGCTCAAAAGGGTCTACTATTTGGACACTCTGGAGCGGTTTTAGCAAGCCGACCCAAGCCAGGTCCACTCAGTGCTTCTACCGGTTTGAGGTGAGAACACAGGAGGATACTGGCTCTACACGAAGGCTATAGAATCTAGCGAACGTTTTAGGGGTCGCCCAACCCGCAGCTCTACAAATGTCTGCCAGCGAGGCGCCACGTGCTAACGCCCAGGACGATGCAACACTTCTAGTTGAGTGAGCTCATACCTTGAGCGGGCAGGGCACACCGTGTGCCTGATAAGCCAGGGTGACGGCATCCACTATCCAGTGGGCCATCCTCTGCTTGGAGACGGCATTCCCCTTCTGCCGGCCTCCGTGACAGACAAAGAGCTGGTCTGAGGTCCTGAAGCTTTGTGTCCGGTCAACGTAGCATCTTAAGGCTCGGACGGGACAAAGCAAAGCTAGGGCTGGGTCTGCCTCCTCCGGGGGCAGCGCTTGCAGGCTCACCACCTGGTCCCTGAAGGGAGTAGTGGGAACCTTGGGCACATAGCCACGCCGGGGCCTCAGGATTACCTGGGAATCTGCCGGCCTGAACTCTAGGCACGAATCGTCGACCGAAAATGCTTGCAGGTCCCCTACCCTCTTGATGGAGGCCAATGCTAGCAGGAGCAGGGCTTTCATTGAAAGGAATTTCAGCTCGACTGCCTGCAAAGGCTCGAATGGGGCCTGTTGTAGCGCTGTAAGCACCAGGGACAGGTCCTAAGAGGGTATGGAGGGGGGCCTGGGAGGATTTAACCTTCTCGTCCCCCTGAGGAACCTGATGACCAGGTCATGCTTGCCCACTGACTTGCCATTTAAGGGGTCATGGTGTGCAGCGATAGCAGCCACGTAGACTCTGAGGGTGGAGGGAGACAGCCTTCGCTCCAGCCCTTGCTGCAAGAAGGATAGCACGACTCTGATCAGGCATCTCCGGGGGTCCTCTTTGTGAGAGGAACACCAATCGACGAACAGGTTCCACTTCAAGGCGTAAGCATGTCTCATGGATTCAGCTCTCGCCGAAGTGATGGTGTCTACCACCCCTTGGGGTAGATCACCTAGAACCTCTGCGTCCCATCCAGGGACCAGACGTGCAATTTCCAGAGGTCTGGTCGCGGGTGCCAAAGGTGCCCCGTCTCTGAGTCAGTAGATCCTTCCTCAGAGGAATATGCCAGGGAGGGGCTGTCATGAGGAGCATAAGTTCTGGGAACCAGGTCCTGTTGGGCCAGTATGGTGCTACTAGCAGGACCTGCTCCTCGTCCTCCCTGATCTTGCACAGTGTCTGTGCAAAAAGGCTCACTGGGGGGAACGCATATTTGCGTAGGCCCCGCAGCCAGCTGAGTGCCAGTGCGTCCGAGCCGAGAGTTCTTTCGGTCAGGGAGTAAAACAACTGGCAGTGGGACGTCTTGGGTGAAGCGAACAGGTCTACCTGAGCCTCCCCTAAACGTCTCCAAATCAGCTGAACTGTCTGGGGATGGAGTCGCCATTCTCTGGGAAGAGCAACTCGTGACAGCTTGTCGGCCGTACGGTTGAGCAAGCCCGGAATGTGAACAGCCTGAAGCGACCTCAGATGCTTCTGACTCCAGAGGAGGAGGAGACGGGAGAGTTGCGACATGCGACAGGAGCGCAGACCACCTTGTTGGTTGATGTACGCAACGGTCGCAGCATTGTCCGTGCGGACTAGCATGTGCTTGCCTCGCAAGCGCCCTTTGAGACGAAGCAAGGCAAGTCGTGCTGCAAGCAACTCTAGGCAGTTGGTGTGCCAGTGTAGTTGAGGGCCCGTCCAAACCCCTGACACATTCTGCCCGTCGTACGTGGCGCCCCCCAGCCGGTGGTGGAGGCATCTGTGTGTACCACAGCATGCCTGGAGACCTGCTCTAGGTACACTCCGGCCCAAAGAAAGGCGAGGTCTGACCACGGGTGAAGGTTTGGCGGCAGGCCGGTGTTCCTTTGACCCGGTGAGTGCCGTGTTGCCACGCCCTCCTCGGGACTCGGCCGAGGAGCCAATGTTGAAGCGGTCTCATATGGAGCAGTGCTATCGGGGTGATCGCTGCTGCTGCCATATGCCCCAGGAGCCTCTGAAATTGTTTCAATGGGACCGCTGTCCTGCTCTTGAACGTATTCAAGCAGTTCAACATTGGCTGGGCACATTCCTGCGTGAGGTGTGCCGTTTGTTCGACCGAATCCAGTTCCATCCTGAGAAAAGAGATCCTCTGCGTTGGCAAGAGTTTGCTCTTTTCCCAGTTGACCCGAAGTCCCATCGGGCTTGAGGTGTGCTAACACCGTGTCACTGTGCTCGCACAACTGGTCTCGAGACTGTGCCAGTATAAGACAGTCGTCGAGATAGTTGAGGATGCGAACACCCTGGTCTCTGAGGGGAACCAGGGCCACCTCCGTGACTTTCGTGAAGACACAGTGGGACAGGGACAGCCCGAAGGGAAGGACTTTGTACTGACATGCTCAGCCTTCAAACGCGACCCGCAGAATGGTCTGTGGCACGGAAGAATCGAAACATGAAAGTATGCATCCTTCAGGTCGATCGCTGCAAACCAATCTTGGGGACGGACACACCTGGAGATGCGTTTCTGCGTTTGCATCCTGAACGGGAGCCTGTGAAGTGCTCGGTTCAGGACACGCAGATCCAAGATTGATCGTAACCCACCTCTTTTCTTGGGTACTATGAAGTAGGGGCTATAGAACCCCGACTTCATATCGGCTGGAGGGACCGGCTCTATCGCATCCTACGCCAGCAAAGTAGCGATCTCTGTCTGCAGAAGAGGAGCGTCCGCAGCCCTCACTGAGGTGAAGCGGATGTCGCTGAACTTGGGAGGGGCCGGGCGAACTGAATCGCATAGCCGAGTCTAATGGCCCGAAGGAGCCAGCATGATGAACCGGGAAGACCTGACCAGGCTTTCAGGTAACATACGAGTGGCACCAACGGAACCATCGACATACCCACGGTGGTGCAGCAAGATGGAACGCAGGGACCCCGCTCGGGCGTCTCAGTGCCGGTCCGAAGCGGGGTCTGAGTGTCTGTGTGCTGTGTGCAAGAGACTCTTACCTGCGTTCTGGCAGACTGGATGGGGGTAGCACATTTTGCAGCGCTCTCTGACCATCCACTGCTGCTCACTGGCGAGAGGGGAGGGTGAGTGAAGTCCGGAGATGGTCCGTCCAACACTGCCCGACCCAGAGATGGAGGAAGCCGCTCTATTGTCGAGATTTTTCCTTTTTTTTTTTTTTTTGAAAGATTCTCCACCCGGCCCTCCTCCAGGGGAGGGAGAGGTGCATTCACCCTCCCCTGAAGAGCAGTTCCATCCCTCTCTGGGTCGCCCGTCCCAGGGCCTCTTGCTGTTCCGCTTGCCGCCATGTTTGACGGGGGCCGGGACGGGTGGGGCGGCCTACCTGCGTCCAGTTCCACTGCGCCGCATGACTGATGGCTGCTGCGGATGCGGCGGGGGAACGAGGGTGGACGCAGGGGGCGCCCTCGGCGACAAGCAGGCTGAGGCGCTGCCGTCGGCGGCTGGGTGAAGACAGCAGCTGCACGCCGGGGCAGGATATGTTTGACGGCCTCAGTGCTTCTGTGCGGCAGAGAACTGCTGGGCGAAGTTCTCCACTGCGTCGCCGAAGAGGCCAGTCTGGGACACAAGGGGGTTTGTGGACCGCATTTGTGGGTACCCCTCATGTCGACCAGACACAGCCAGAGTTCCTGGACCACCACAGTGGACATCGCACAACCCAGAGACCACGCGGTCACCTTCGTCGCACGTGGCGCGAGGCCCGAGGCGGTGCAGAGTTCACTGAGAACTTCTGGATTGTAACCACCCTCGTACAGGTCCTTCAGTGCCTTGGCCTGATGGAGCTCTAACGACGCCATAGCGTGTAAGACGGAGCCAGCTTCCCACTGGCCACATAGGCACTGCCGGTCAGAGCCGGTCTGAGAACCAGAGCAAGCCACCCCGAGATACCAATCATCCAACCGACAGGATATGGGACGTGATGGAAGTTTCCATTCAAGCCCTACCCTCTCGGCGGACCAGGCAAGCATAGCCATCATCTCTGAGTCCGCATCCGGCACTACTGTCTGCCCGGTGGGTGACAGTGTGCTCGGGTCATCCTCCCCAGAGAGGTCTGGCTCACCCTCCGATGCAGCAATCGACATCTGGTCGTCAGGGGGAGCCCCAAAGGATACGAGTGGTACCCCACGGGGAGGTCCAGCTTGTCCCTTTGGCTGCTCCATAGGCTGCCAGTGAAAGGAGGAACCCCCTGAATTCCTCACGGCCACTGTAAGACCAGTCAGCTCTCCGCCAGAGGTAGAGTCCACCCAGCATTGCCAGGGGGAACGGTAGATCTGAGCAGAGGAACTGGCAGTCTGCAACTCCGTGATGGTCATACTCCACAATGAGAGCATGACTCATCCACAAAAGCTGTCTCAGCATGCTAATGCCCAGACATGTGAGGCAGCAATTGTGACCATCACCTAGCGCCAGGTAACGACCGCATCCAGAAACGCACAGGTGGAAATGCATCTATACCCCGACCCCATGTCGTCATCCTAACGACATAACGTCGAATTGGTACAGATGCAACGCCGCCTTTAAAAAGGCGAGCCACCCGTGAATGCTCTTTTAGAAACTGCTCTTTAGGTGCTGAGGCGCACAGGGAAGATGGCCGAAGCAACACAAAAGGGGGTAGTGCAGCCTAATGTGTGCTAAATCCACTCGACAAGGAGACCACCGCCGCTGAAGCGCCGTGCCGCCAACACACACGAGCTGTCTGTAGAGCGTGACTCGTTTGAAGTTTGTTATCTTGCTTGCAGACTCGAACTGATCGGCTCCGAAGCGAAAAGCTGACTATGCGCTGCACCAGCTGCCCATTTGTACTCACGCTGTGATCAGCTGCAGCTGAGCGCAATCAGCGCATGCCAATGTGCATTGGCTCGTTTAGTTTACACTCGAAGTAGATTGGACTCTCTAAGCGAGATCCCAATCCGTCGTTCTCCGACGTGACTCGGAGAGACCGACTGATAAGGGAACTAGTAATGTAATGCATTGCTTTTTCATTTCCAATAAAATATCTGAGTTACTTTTTGTTTTCTTTATGTATTTAATCCCATTTTATTAACCAATGTCTTTGCTGCTGACCTTTGTTGATCCAATACATCAGTACACTGCAAAAATACTTTTCTTACTTAGATTGTTTGTCTTGTTTACAGCCAATATATATATACATATATAAAAAATCTTAAATTAATAAATAATTATTTTTTTGTTTTCAGAAAAAACAAGTTAAAAAAAGTGACTTTTTGCTTAGAACAAGCAAAATAATCTGCCAATGGGGTAAGCAAAAAATCTTATTTCAAACAGAAAACAAGATTATTTTGCTTACCCCATTTGGGAGATTTTTACTTCTCTAAAAAAACCTTCTTGATTTAAGAAATATATATTATAAATATATTATTAATAGATATTTTGGCTAGAAACACAAGACAAAGACAAGACAAAAAATCTAAAAAAAGAAAAGCATTTTTTGCAGTGTACCAATAAGCAGTTCCACTGTAAAGATGGGAATTTATTTTTCCTTCAGCCTTATTCACTTAATTTCATTTTGGTGTGAAAGGGCTTTTACAATTGCTAAGAATAAATCTTTTTATATTAAAAACAAACAAGCAAGCCCTGCCCAGATTTAAAAGGTAACGCAAACGTAACTCAAAAGTAACGTAACGCATTACTTTCCATAAAAAGTAACTAAGTAACGTAATTAGTTACTTTTTTAGGGAGTAACACAATATTGTAATGCATTACTTTTAAAAGTAACTTTCCCCAACACTGTGTGTATGTAATGGATTATGTAACTGCCTACAATTTTTGTCATGTAATTTGAAATCAGTAACGGATTACAATTTGTAAGTAATCTACCCAGCTCTGCTCACACATCACCTGTCACTCACCCAGAGAGGCCAATCCCTGCACACCGCAGCCGGCTCCGCCCACTCCCACCCGACACAGGTTGGGCCAGCAGCGGCCAATCGTCTGCAAGCAGCGGTTACTGAAGCGACTGGGCTGCAGGCTGGAGGAAACCGAGGCGGGAAATCAGCGGTCATGTGATCATCGCTGTCGTATTTAAAGTG
The DNA here is from genome assembly GCA_033026305.1 of Cirrhinus molitorella. Taxonomy (NCBI): domain Eukaryota; kingdom Metazoa; phylum Chordata; class Actinopteri; order Cypriniformes; family Cyprinidae; genus Cirrhinus; species Cirrhinus molitorella. The sequence goes on from CM065132.1 coordinate 33,336,976, forward strand.
ATGGATCCTTACCACGGCTGTAGAGGAGCGATCCGCAGCGTCGTGATGTCCCTGCATCCCGCTCCCAGAGCCCAGATCACTTCCTGTCCCACAGGATCTGATGCGCTCCTGAAAACACCAGAACAAGATCAGAATCAATCAAAAAGTCGTTTTTAAATTGCTGTTACTGTTTACCATTAATAACAATGAGCAATATGTGCTGCTCAATACTGAACATATAAAAGCCCTACGTGCTTTACATGAGAAATATAAATACATAAATATAGATAAATAAATAAAGATTTAATTAAGTAATAAATAAATACATAGATAAATAGGCAATTGTGGGTTTGAGTAAATCATTTTAAAATAAAAACAATTAAATCATGAAATGGTAAAATAATTAAAATAAAAAATGTAATAAAATAAAATGCTTACATAAAACAATTCATAAAAAATATAAAACTTAAATGATTAAAAATTAAAAACATCAACTATTTAAAAAATATATAGTTTTATTAACAATTATTATAAACTAATTAAAATCTTTTTTCATATTCTAAAATAAAACAATAAAAGAGAAGTCATTCATAAAAATGTGAAAATGTAAATAATTTTTCAAATAAAAGCGCACTAAAAATGAAATTATAATAATGTGAAACTGAAATAAAACCATTTTTAAAAACTTACTAAAATAATTAAGTGATGAAAATGTAAACTGTGAATAAATAATTTAAAATAACAATTAAAATAATACACTTGTAACGTAAGATCATAATGTACGATTTTAATGATTTAAAATGAAAACAATTAAATCATGAAATGGTAAAATATAAATGACTTTTTAAATTAAAATAATTTAAATAAAATGCTTACATGAAACAATTCATAAAAATATCCAATTTAAATGATTAAAAAATAAAAACATCAACTATTAAAAAAAATATTAAATAATTGTATTTTATTAATAATTATTCTAAAATAAAACAATAAAAGATAAATAATCCATAAAAAATGTATAGTTTTTCAAATAAAAACAATTCAAGCACACTAAAAATGAAATTATAATGTGAAACTGAAATAGAACCAATAAGTAAATCATGAAAATGTAAACTGCGAATAAATAATTTAAAATAACAATTAAATTAAACACTTGTAACATAAGATCATAATGTAAGATTTTAATGATTTAAAATAAAAACAATGCACTAAAGCACTAAAAATGTAACAATTCATAATAATGTATACTGTTAAATGAAAGTAATTTCGAATGAAACACATACTAAAGATTAATTAAATACACTGAACAATTTAAATAAATAAATTAAAGACAATTAAAATAAAAGACCTACTAAAAATAAAACACTACTAATAATTATTTAAATTAAAACCTATTAAAATTAAGCCCTAAAAATTAAATAAATAGTAATGTATAATGTTAAATAAATAAATGAAAGTCAAATTCAAATGAAATTAAAATTAAAAATTAAAAAAAATTAAAATACATATTTTAAATAAAAACAATTAAAAGGAAAAGTTAAATTAACCACAAAAATGCACATATTTAAATAAATACAGACAAAGACCTAAATGTTGTTAAAAACAATTCAAATGAAGCACTATTATTTAAAAAATAAATAAATGTTAAAATAATGTATAATGTTAAATAAAGTAAACTCACATATAACTTTAGTAAATTTGAAATAAAAGCAATAGTTAAAGCAAAAGAAACAGTTAAAAATAAAAGTTAAATTGATCACAATAATGTACAATTTAAATAAATGAAAGATGATTAAAATAAAAGACCTACTAAAAATGAACTAAAACTGTGTAAAATTTAAACAAAATGAAACCATATTAATTTAAATGAAAGACAATTAAAATAAAACACTTACTAAAAATTGAAGTCCTACATGCCTTACATGAGAAATATATCATAATACTATTAAAATAATAATAAAGATGTAAATCAGACAGGTGGTGTTTCAAATTAAACAGTTTTTTAAAAATACTTAATAATAATTAAAAAATAATTAAATAACAAATACTAATTAATTGAGGTAGTGAGTGACAGATACTTTAGTAATTGTGAATTATAAAATGAATAGTATGTAAATAAATGTGGTTAAATTGTCAGTGGGCCTTGTCAATATTCCTTAAATATTCACAATTCTGTATGCAAATATAAGAAAGTATGCAAATATAAGAAATAAAATGTATCTATTTTTTATTTAAAGTTAAAGGAATGGATTCTAAAAAAATTATGATTTAAAAAATAATAATAATAATAATTAAATAGTAATTGTCACCTGTATGTGAGCGACTGCAGCGCGCGACAGTGGCAGCTGATGAGCCACAGCGATCTGTCCGTCAGAATGTTGGAGCAATGAGAGACGCTCAGAGCGACGAGACTCCGCCCCGCTGACTTTAGCACCGCCTCCAATCCCGCCTCCAGCCCGCCCCTCGACACAGAAAGATCCCCCACACACACAACTGACAAAACACTCTTCACTAATGCACAAACAACTCATAAAGCACTCTTTACTAAAGTACATTATACTGGTTGTCATGTTTAAGAATATACTAGATTTGTGTTTGCAGAGTGTGAGACATCTGTGTGTGTTTTACCTGGTGTTGCGTGAAAACTCGTCTTTGCTCTCCTTCTTGCCACGAGATCGAGGTTTGAGGTTGTGAAGAACGAGAGACTGAGTCTGACAGCACCACTGAGACAGAGTCATCAGGAACTACACAAACACACAGACGTTTGTATGATCTTTGCTCTACAGTGATCTCTAGAAGACTGGCTGATTTTTTTTAGTTGGTTAGTCTTATTAGCTGAGGAAGCCATTTTGGAGAAAGTAGTTTGTGGCTTGCATGTGGAAATAATAAGTGGAAATAAACTTTTGAACAGGTAAGACTGATCTGAGTTTCTATCTTCTGCTAATGTTTGCTGGAGGGTAAAACTGACTTTAGAAAGATGGCAGCATCATAATGTTATGTTTACACAGAGATTGGTAGTTCTATTAGTAAAATCTGTTGACTTTAACAATCTTTGTTGCATTATGTGCTAGTGTTAAGCATGGGGAAAAAGCTGTTTTTGTGTGTTTTTCTCCAAAGTGTGTATTGGCGTAACTCAAGAAGTAATAAAGATATCTTCATGTCCTTTTAGATTTTGGCTCTTAACAAACTTTTCCTTTGGCATCTTAATTTTTAAGGCCTAATATGATTCATTTACACAGATATGGGGATCTCAATGCAGCTTCAGTTGCAAATTGTTAAATTGTACACATTTTCAGTGGTTTTGCTCATTTTTTTTTTTTTCTTCTGAAGAAAAATAGACATTTATAATGATGATAGCCAAAATATAAAATGTCATTGATGTATATATACTGAGTAATTCACTATTTTAGTTGTGAGGAGTCAGTTACAGTTCCCTTATCAGTCGGTCTCTCCGAGTCACATCGGAGACCGACGGATTGGGATCTCGCTTAGAGAGACCGACCTACTTCACACGCATGCCAATGCAATTGGCATGCGCTGATTGTGCCCAGCTGCAGCTGATCACAGCGTGAGAATATAGAGGCGGCTGGCACAGCGCATAGTCAGCTTTTCGCTTCGGAGCCGACTTCACTACGGAGTGTGTTAGAAGCAACATCTTTTCGTTCTTTTCTGTTGGTGGCACGGCGTTTCAGCGGCGTTGGTCCCCGTGTCGAGTGGGTGAGCACACATTAGGCTGCACTACTCTCCTTCTGTGTGCTGCGGCCATCTCCCCTGGGCGCTTCAGCACAAAAGAGCAAATTCTAAAAGAGTGCTACACGGGCCGTCTTTTTAAAGACGAAGGCATTTGTAGATACGAGAATGCCTTTCCACCCGTGTGTTTCTGGATGCGGCCGTTTCCTGGTGCCGGGCGATGGTCACGATCGCTGTCTCACATGTCTGGGCATTGCGCACGCTGAGGCGGCTTTCGTGGATGAGTCATGTTCTCTGTGCGAGAGGATGACCATCTCGGAGCTGCGGACCAGACTCCGTTTCCTGCAAAGGGGCGGGGTGCCAGTTCCTTTGCCGCGATCCAATGTTCCTCCCGGTAAACGCCGGGGAGACGTTGCGTCGGGCAAGGGGCTGACTGGTCTAACGGTGACGGTGGAGAATTCCCCGGCGGGAGATCCGTCGGGGGTTCCTCCCCCCACCGGCGCTCCGGTACCATCAGAGCGCTCAGAGGGGTGAGCTGGGCCTTCACGGGTACCGCTCGTTTCCTTTGGGGCTCCTCCCGACGAACAGATGTCGACCGCGGCATCGGATGGGGAGTCAGTAGTCTCCGGGGAGGATGTATCTGGTTCAGGCCGGTCGTCCAGACGATTGTCCGTTCCAGATACGGACCCTGAGATGATGGCTATGCTTTCCCGGGCGGCCGGGAAGGTTGGGATCGAATGGAAACCTCAATCAGATCCCGAGCCTTCTCGCCTGGACGATTGGTATCTTGGGGTGGCTCGCGCCGGTTCTCGGGGCCCCACCCCAGTGCCTTTCTTCCCGGAGGTGCATGATGAGCTTACTGGGACCTGGAAGGCAACTTTTACTGCCCGAAACAGTTCCGGAGGTTCATCCTCCATCACCACCCTTGACGGCGGTTCAGCGCGGGGGTATACGGGCGTCCCGCCGGTGGAGCGTGCAGTAGCGATGCAATTGTGTCCTGGTGCCGCTTCCACCTGGCGGGGCGATCCGTTGCTCCCCTCCCGGGCCTGTAGGCACTCGTCGGCATTGATCGGCAGTGCCTATGCGGCTTGTGGAGAAGCTGGTTCCGCCGTACATGCTATGGCGTTGTTACAGGTCCATCAGGCCAAGGCTCTGAGGGATCTGTGCGAGGGTGGTCGCGACCCAGAAGTTCTGAAAGAACTTCGTATCGCCACGGACCTCGCGCTACGTGCGACGAAGGTGACCGCGCGATCTCTGGGTCGCGCCATGTCCACTATGGTGGTCCAGGAACGCCATCTCTGGCTGTGTCTGGCTGACATGAAGGATACCGACAAAGTTCGGTTCCTGAATGCTCCCATCTCCCAGACCGGCCTTTTCGGCGACGCGGTGGAGAACTTTGCCCAGCAGTTCTCTGCCGCCCAGAGGCAGTCTGAGGCGATAAAACACATTCTGCCCCGGCGCGGCCACCGGCCGCAGCGCCTCAGTCTGCTCGTCGCCGAGGGCGGCCCCCTGCTTCCGCCTCCGCTCCACCGCAGCCGCCGCAGCAGCCTTCACAACGGCGCCGTGGAGCCGGTCGCAGGGCAGCCCCCCAGCCCGTCCAGGCCCCCACCAGGACCAGTGGGAAGCGAAAGAGCAAGCGACCCTGAGACGGGCGACCCAGAGATGGAGGAGACAGCTCTTCGGGAGATGGTGGACGCACCACTCCCTCCCCCGGAGGAGGGCCGGGTGGAGAATCTTTTGTTTCATTTTTCCCCGCCACTGGCCTCACGGTCAGTGGCACTCAAAATCTCGACAAAAGAGCAGTTTCCTCTATCTCTGGGTCACCAGAGCGGTTGGGGTGCGATGCGTGGGCCAATCCCCGACATCGCTCACCCTCCTCTCCCGCCAGCTGCCAGCTGCGGATGGTTAGAGAGTGTACACAAGAACAACGGCACTACTCCCGTCCCGGCGGCCAGAAAGCAGGTACGTGTCTCACACACACATCACACAGACACACAGACCCCGCTTCGGACCGGCATAGAGACGCCCGAGCGGGGTCCCTGCGTTCCATCTCGCTGCCCCACCGCGGGTACGCCGGTGGTTTCGTTGGTGCCTCTCGTACGGTATCTGGAAGCATGGTCAGGTCTTCCCAGTCCGTCACGATGGCTTCTGCGGACTATCAGGCTCGGCTATGCGATTCAGTTCGCCCGGCGCCCTCCCAAGTTCAGCGGCATCCGCTTCACCTCAGTGAGGGCTGCGGATGCTCCTGTTCTGCGGGCAGAGATCGCTACCTTGCTGGCGAAGGATGCGATAGAGCCGGTCCCTCCAGCCGATATGAGGACGGGGTTTTACAGCCCCTACTTCATAGTACCCAAGAAAGGAGGTGGGTTACGACCAATCTTGGATCTGCGCGTCTTGAACCGAGCACTTCACAGGCTCCCGTTCAAGATGCTAACGCAGAAACGCATCTTCAGATGTGTCCGTCCTCAAGATTGGTTTGCAGCGATAGACCTGAAGGATGCGTACTTTCATGTTTCGATTCTTCCGCGCCACAGACCATTTCTGCGGTTCGCGTTCGAAGGACGAGCATATCAGTACAAAGTCCTTCCCTTCGGGCTGTCCCTGTCTCCCCGTGCCTTCACGAAAGTCACGGAGGCGGCCCTAGTTCCCCTCAGAGAGCAGGGCGTTCGCATCCTCAACTATCTCGACGACTGGCTCATACTCGCGCAGTCGCGGGATCAGTTGTGCGAACACAGGGACATGGTGCTAGCACACCTCAGCCAGTTGGGACTTCGGGTCAACTGGGAAAAGAGCAAACTCTTGCCAATGCAGAGGATCTCTTTTCTCGGGATGGAACTGGACTCGGTCGAACAAACAGCACGCCTCACGCAGGAACGTGCTCAGTCAATGTTGAACTGCTTGAATACGTTCAAGAGCAGGGCAGCGGTCCCACTGAAACAGTTTCAGAGGCTCCTGGGGCATATGGCAGCGGCAGCAGCGGTAACTCCGCTAGGGCTGCTCCATATGAGACCGCTTCAACATTGGCTCCACGACCGAGTCCCGAGGAGGGCGTGGCAGCGCGGCGCTCACCGGGTCAAAGTAACACCGGCCTGTCGCCAAACCTTCTCCCCGTGGTCAGACCTTGCATTTCTTCGGGCTGGAGTGCCCCTAGAACAGGTCTCCAGGCATGCTGTGGTACACACAGATGCCTCCACCACCGGTTGGGGGGCCACGTACGACGGGCAGCATGTGTCAGGGGTTTGGACGGGCCCTCAACTTCACTGGCACATCAACTGCCTAGAGTTGCTTGCAGTACGCCTTGCCTTGCTGCGTCTCAAAGGGCGTTTGCGGGGCAAGCACGTGCTAGTCCGCACAAACAACACTGCGACCGTTGCGTACATCAACCGACAAGGTGGTCTGCGCTCCCGTCGCATGTCGCAACTCTCCCGTCTCCTCCTCCTCTGGAGTCAGAAGCATCTGAGGTCGCTTCGTGCTGTTCACATTCCAGGCTTGCTCAACTGCACAGCCGACGAGCTGTCGCGAGCTGCGCTCCCTGGGGAATGGCGACTCCACCCCCAGTCGGTCCAGCTGATTTGGAGACATTTCGGGGAGGCTCAGGTAGACCTGTTTGCTTCACCTGAGACGTCCCATTGCCAGTTGTTCTTGCCACAGATACTGTGCAAGATCAGGGAGGACGAGGAGCAGGTCCTGCTAGTAGCACCATACTGGCCCAATCGGACCTGGTTCCCAGAACTCACGCTCCTCGCGACAGCCCCTCCCTGGCCTATTCCTCTGAGGAAGGATCTACTGACTCAGAGACGGGGCACCCTATGGCACCCGCGCCCAGACCTCTGGAAATTGCATGTCTGGTCCCTGGACGGGACGCGGAGGTTCTAGGTGATCTACCCCAAGGAGTGGTAGACACCATCACTTCAGCGAGAGCTGCATCCATGAGACATGCTTACGCCTTGAAGTGGAACCTGTTCGTCGATTGGTGTTCCTCTCACGAAGAGGACCCCCGGAGATGCCCGATCAGAGTTGTGCTGTCCTTTTTGCAGCTAGGGTTGGAGCGAAGGCTGTCTCCCTCCACCCTCAAAGTTTACGTTGCTGCTATCGCTGCACACCACGACCCAATAGATGGTAAGTCGGTGGGGAAGCACGACCTGGTCACCAGGTTCCTTAAGGGGGCAAGAAGGTTAAATCCTCCCAGACCCCCGTCCATACCCTCTTGGGACCTGTCCCTGGTGCTCACAGCGCTACAACAGGCCCCATTTGAGCCCTTGCAAGCAGTCGAGCTGAAGTTTCTTTCAATGAAAGCCCTGCTCCTGCTGGCATTGGCCTCCATCAAGAGGGTAGGGGACCTGCAAGCATTTTCGGTCGACGAATCGTGCCTGGAGTTCGGGCCGGCAGATTCCCGGGTAATCCTGAGGCCCCGGCCTGGCTATGTGCCCAAGGTTCCCACCACTCCCTTCAGAGACCAGGTGGTGAACCTGCAAGCGCTGCCCCCGGAGGAGGCAGGCCCAGCCCTAGCTTTGCTTTGTCCCGTCCGAGCCTTAAGATGCTACGTTGACCGGACACAAAGCTTCAGGTCCTCAGACCAGCTCTTTGTCTGTCACGGGGGACGGCAGAAGGGAAATGCCGTCTCCAAGCAGAGGATGGCCCACTGGATAGTGGATGCCATCACCCTGGCTTACCAAGCTCAGGGTGTGCCCTGCCCCCTCAGGGTACGAGCTCACTCAACTAGAAGTGTTGCATCATCCTGGGCGTTGGCACGAGGCGCCTCGCTAGCAGACATTTGTAGAGCCGCGGGCTGGGCGACCCCTAACACGTTCGCTAGATTCTATAGCCTTTGTGTAGAGCCAGTATCCTCCTGTGTTCTCACCTCAAACGGGTAGAAGCACTGAGTGGCCCTGGCTCAGGTCGGCTTGTAAACTGCTCCAGAGTGTCCAAAGTAGACCCTGTCGAGCTCCTCCGTCCCCTCGGTGCTAACGTAGCGGAACGTTCGGTGCCAGGCCCTCTCTCGATGAATCCTAGAGAACCGGGTTGGGCTAAGGGCCATATGAAAGACCTAATTGGATCTCATATGTGTATATTCCACGGTATAAGACTTAGAGCCCGTGTTCCCCGGCGAGTAATCGCGTTTAGAGGATGTAACATCACCTCAATATTCCATATGTTCCAGAAAATGAGTCATATTTGTATTGCCTTTAAACCTTCGGGAGATTAGGCTCCGCATCTCCAGTTCCAGCTTCACTGCGGAAGAGTAGTGTTAAGACATATAGTGACTTGTTTCGTGTTGCGAGCCCCCGCCTAAGCCACAAAGGGGGCGTAGAGGCTTGCTCAGGACACTGGAGGAGGCCAGTAGACATGGCGTTTTCCATAGGGATCCCAATCCGTCGGTCTCCGACGTGACTCGGAGAGACCGACTGATAAGGGAACGTCTCGGTTACGTATGTAACCCTCGTTCCCTGAAGGAGGGAACGGAGACGTCACGTCCCGTCGCCATGGCTGCTGTCCCGCCGCTGTACTGCCGAGCCGACTCGGCTCCTCAGCGAAAACCTGACTATGCGCTGTGCCAGCCGCCTCTATATACTCACGCTGTGATCAGCTGCAGCTGGGCACAATCAGCGCATGCCAATTGCATTGGCGTGTTCAATACACACGAAGTAGGTCGGTCTCTCTAAGCGAGATCCCAATCCGTCGGTCTCCGACGTGACGTCTCCGTTCCCTCCTTCAGGGAACGAGGGTTACATACGTAACCGAGACGTTTTCACCTGAGATTCAAAGCCAATTTACAGGAGGGTAAAACTGACTTTAGAAAGATGGCAGCATCATAATGTTATTTTTACACAGAGATTGGTAGCTCTATTAGTAAAATCTGTTGACTTTAACAATCTTTGTTACATTATGTGCCAGTGTTAAGCGCTCAAAAGTGGGGAAAAAGCTGTTTTTGTGTGTTTTTCTCCAAAGTGTGTATTGGCGTAACTCAAGAAGTAATAAAGATATCTTAATGTCCTTTTAGATTTTGGCTCTTAACAAACTTTTTCTTTAACATCTTAATTTTTAAGACCTAATATGGTTTATTTACACAGATATGGGGATCTCAATACAGCTTCAGTTGCAAATTGTTAAATTGTACACATTTTCAGTGGTTTTGCTATTTTTTTTCTGAAGAAAAATAGATGTATATAGTGATGAAAGCCAAAATATGAAATGTCATTGATGCATATTTACTAAGTAATCCACTATTTTGTTATGGGGAGTCAAAATTACAGTTTTCATGTGAGATTTAAAGCCAATTTACAGGAGGGTAAAATTTACTTTAGAAAGATGGCAGCATCATAATGTTATTTTTACACAGAGATTGGTAGCTCTATTAGTGAAATCTGTTGACTTTACCAATCTTTGTTGTATTATGTGCCAATGTTAAGCGCTCAAAAGTGGGGAAAAAGCTGTTTTTGTGTGTTTTTCTCCAAAGTGTGTATTGGCATAACTAATAAAGATATCTTAATGTCCTTTTAGATTTTGGCTCTTAACAAACTTTTCCTTTGGCATCTTAATTTTTAAGGCCTAATATGGTTCATTTACACAGATATGGGGATCTCAATGCAGCTTCATTTTGCAAATTGTTAAATTGTACAAATTTTCAGTGGTTTTGCTCATTTTTTTTTTCTGAAGAAAAATAGACATTTATAATGATGATAGCCAAAATATAAAATGTCATTGATGTATATTTACTGAGTAATTCACTATTTTAGTTGTGAGGAGTCAGTTACAGTTTTCACCTGAGATTCAAAGCCAATTTACAGGAGGTTAAAAATGACTTTAGAAAGATGGCAGCATCATAATGTTATGTTTACACAGAGATTGGTAGCTCTATTAGTGAAATCTGTTGACTTTAACAATCTTTGTTGCATTATGTGCCAATTTTAAGCGCTCAAATGTGGGGAAAAAGCTGTTTTTGTGTGTTTTTCTCCAAAGTGTGTATTGGCGTAACTCAAGAAGTAATAAAGATATCTAAATGTCCTTTTAGATTTTGGCTCTTAACAAACTTTTTCTTTAACATCTTAATTTTTAAGACCTAATATGGTTCATTTACACAGATATGGGGATCTTAATGCAGCTTCATTTTGCAAATTGTTAAATTGTACAAATTTTCAGTGGTTTTGCTCATTTTTTTTTTTTCTGAAGAAAAATAGACATTTATAATGATGATAGCCAAAATATAAAATGTCATTGATGTATATTTACTGAGTAATTCACTATTTTAGTTGTGAGGAGTCAGTTACAGTTTTCACCTGAGATTCAAAGCCAATTTACAGGAGGTTAAAATTGACTTTAGAAAGACGACATTATCATAGTGTTATTTTTACACAGAGATTGGTAGATCTCTTAGTAAAATCTGTTGACTTTAACAATCTTTGTTGCATTATGTGCCAATTTTAAGCGCTCAAATGTGGGGAAAAAGCTGTTTTTGTGTGTTTTTCTCCAAAGTGTGTATTGGCGTAACTCAAGAAGTAATAAAGATATCTAAATGTCCTTTTAGATTTTGGCTCTTAACAAACTTTTTCTTTAACATCTTAATTTTTAAGACCTAATATGGTTCATTTACACAGATATGGGGATCTCAATGCAGCTTCAGTTGCAAATTGTTAAATTGTACACATTTTCAGTGGTTTTGCTATTTTTTTTCTGAAGAAAAATAGACATTTATAATGATGATAGCCAAAATATAAAATGTCATTGATGTATATTTACTGAGTAATTCACTATTTTAGTTGTGAGGAGTCAGTTACAGTTTTCACCTGAGATTCAAAGCCAATTTACAGGAGGTTAAAAATGACTTTAGAAAGATGGCAGCATCATAATGTTATGTTTACACAGAGATTGGTAGCTCTATTAGTGAAATCTGTTGACTTTAACAATCTTTGTTGCATTATGTGCCAATGTTAAGCGCTCAAAAGTGGGGAAAAAGCTGTTTTTGTGTGTTTTTCTCCAAAGTGTGTATTGGCGTAACTCAAGAAGTAATAAAGATATCTTAATGTCCTTTTAGATTTTGGCTCTTAACAAACTTTTCCTTTGGCATCTTAATTTTTAAGGCCTAATATGGTTCATTTACACAGATATGGGGATCTCAATGCAGCTTCAGTTGCAAATTGTTAAATTGTGCACAATTTCAGTGGTTTTGCTATTTTTTTCTTAAGAAAAAATAGATGTATATAGTGATGAAAGCCAAAATATGAAATGTCATTGATTCATATTTACTAAGTAATCCACTATTTTGTTATGGGGAGTCAAAATTACAGTTTTCACCTGAGATTCAAAGCCAATTTACAGGAGGGTAAAACTGACTTTAGAAAGATGGCAGCATCATAATGTTATTTTTACACAGAGATTGGTAGCTCTATTAGTGAAATCTGTTGACTTTACCAATCTTTGTTGCATTATGTGCCAGTGTTAAGCGCTCAAAAGTGGGGAAAAAGCTGTTTTTGTGTGTTTTTCTCCGAAGTGTGTATTGGCGTAACTCAAGAAGTAATAAAGATATGTTAATGTTATTTTAGATTTTAGCTATTAACAAACTTTGTCTGTGTCATCTTCATTTTTAAGACCTAACATGGTTCATTTACACAGATATGGCTCCAGGAGTAAATTAGATTGTACACACGTTCAGTGGTCAAAAGCCAAATGTGGGCCACTTTGCATACAGATGATACTTCTTTTCTTTTAAAGAGGATTGTCTAAAGAACAAATCATGTTGAAACTAGAAAGTTTCCCTCTATTAAAACAGTTGCACAATTTGTCTGCCAAAAATAATGTTTTCCCAAAGTTTGCGTGCCTGTAACTCAAGAAGTATTAAAGATATCTCAATATGATTTTACATTCTGGTTTCTACGTAACTTTCTTGTGTAATCTTCATTTGTAAGGCCCTATATGGTTCAATCCTACAGATATAGAGATCTCAAAGTGGCTTTTTTTTTTGGTTGATAACCAAATGTGGGTCACTTTGCATGCAGAATTTACTTTGTTCTTTTAAAGACAAATTTCTGAAGAACAAATAATGTTGAAACTAGAAATGTATCTGGTTTACTACTAAAACAATTGCATATGTACAAATCTCAGGTGGAAATTGCCATTTTGCCCCCTCTATAAAATAATGGATTATTCTGGAAAAACACATCCATGACATTTAATATTTTGGCTTTCTTCTTCATTTTTGTTTTAGAAAATGTAATGTGCATATAGAAAAAATAATATCAAAATGAAATTTTTGGCCATGGATCTCTGGTTTAGTTGACACAGAATGACCCAAATGTCTTTACTGATCAATTACTTGGACCACTAAAAGTATTAATTTCATTTCCAAAAAAACGTAGTGTATGTATTTAATTAATATATTTTAATATTGCACTTTAACATTTAGATATATTAGGATAAAATAGCATTAATCTGATGGAAGTATGAGATGAGCTCATTAATATAGTGAAACCCATGTGTTCTTGCCTTTGATGACACGCGCGCATTTTCCAGTGTTACTCTGGTCCAAACAGCAGGATGACGGGCGACACTGCGCCAGTCCTTACACACCTGAAACACACACACACACACACACACACACACACACACACACACACACACACACACACACTAAATAATCAACATTAAAGCAGACATAACACACACTCATGTTATAAATTTAACACACACCTCAGCGGCGGTGAGCAGTGAGCGTGTATCCAGATAAGTGAACACACAGAACAGCGCCGCTTTGAGCCTCAGACGCTCTGAACACATGGCCGATTCACTGGATCTGTTTACACGCCAGCGGAGATCCTGACCTGATTACAACAACACACAAAAATACAGTAAAATGCTATTATGATATGCTATTATGAAAATAGTCATTTACTGTGAATATCTGTTGAAATGTCATTTATTTTGGTGATCAAAGCTGAATTTTCAGCATCATTACACCAGTCTTCAGTGTCACATGATCCTTCAGAATATTTCTAATATGCTGATTTGCTGCTCAAGAAACATTATCAGTGTTGAAAACAGTTGTGCTGCACAATATTTTTGTGGAAACCATAATATGTTTTGTTTTTCAGGATTCACAGATGAATAGAAAGTTCAAAAGAACAGCATTTATTTGAAATAGAAACATTATAAATGTCTTTACTGTCACTTTTGAGGAATTGAATGTACAGTTTTGACATGCAAAAGTTTGAAAACCCCTTGCAGAATCTTTGAAAATGTGAATAATTTTAACAAAATAAGAGAAATCATACAAAATGTATGATTTTTGTATCATGTTTTTTATTTAGTGCTGTCCTGAGTAAGATATTTTATAAGATGTTTACATATAGTCCACAAGACAGAAAATAGCTAAAATGTTTAAAATAATCTCCTTCAAAAGTTCTTAATACTGTGTGAGGTTACCTGGATGATCTATGACTCTTTTGTTGTTGTTTTATGGTGGTTGCTCATGTTTGTCCTGAACAGTTACTGAGCACTGTTCTTCAGAAAAATCTTCAGTTTTCCAGCATCTTTTGCATATTTGAACCCTTTCCAGCAGTGACTGTCTGAATTTGAGATCCACCTTTTCAGACTAAAGACAATTGAGGGACTCAAACACAACTATTAAAAAAAGTTCAAACATTCACTGATGCTCCAGAAAGGAGAAACAATGCATTAAGAGCTGGGGGGTGAAAACTTTTGAACAGGATCAAGATGTCCAATTTATTCTTATTTTGTTGAAATATCTTTTTTTTTTTACTGCCCTTCGGAAGCAACAGAAGATACTTGCATGTTTCCCGGAAGAAAATTAAGATCATTTACCTTGATCTTCAAATTAAAAAATTAATTAATACGTACATCAGCGCTGTTTACAACAGAGAATTCTGGGCAGAATTCAAATGATTCTCACTAGATCTTGCAGCAGCTGTTTTCATTGTGCGGCAAATTCAAACACTTTTCACTGGATCTCGCAACACTGTGCAATAACAGTGTCGTAAAATCAACTTGGCTCCCGAGTAAAGCTGTTTTGAGCTCGGACAAGTTTGTTTGCTTTGCAGTCAGAGCTGATAAACAGTCCCTGCTGCGCAGCTGAAACATAACGTGGTTTTGTTTCACTTTGGTTTCATTTGCTGTTAGATGTTTCTCATGTGCAACAGAAATGCAGCGCTTATGATTTGAACAACGCACAAAAAATATTCCCACTGGCAGAAAAAAATGGTCGTAAAACACAACCATTTGGTCGCAGTCTGGAGCCCTGAGTGCTCCGCATGTTCTTAAATCGTTCTCGCAGTACTTTGATGTCATACGCCGATGGTCTGCGCGGTGCAGTCCAATGCGTTTATACATTTTGCGCTCTGTTGGAATAAAAGCGGTAAGTTCTCCCCATCACCTCTTAGGAAAAGTTACATTTCCTAATTTTAAATTTTCCTAAATTTTCCTAAGCAAAAGATTTTGGAAAACTGAAGAATCTGCAGGACCTGGAGCATTTTTCTAAAGAACAATTCTCAGTTTAACAGTTCAGAACATATAAGGGACTCATAAACAACTATCACAAATAGGGCTGGGCGATAAATCGATAATGGAAATTATCGTTCGATATAATTTTTATACGGCAAAGACGGAACAAAAGAGCGTTAGTCAAAGCGCACACTCAGACTGTTTATCCGCTCGGATCAAAGTTTAAACGGTGGCACATCGCGAACTACTAGAGCAGATGCTTTCACTCGCTGATGAGTCTCACTCACTAAACAGCGCCAGAAGCTCTTGAATTCAGTGAAGAACACAAATAACTCGGTTTATAGCAAGATGAAACAGTGCTGACAAACAAGAGAAACACTGTGCTCAACGATACAGTCAGAAGGCTTTTTAATCAACAATTGCCATCATTTAGATTTACTGTAGTAGCACTAACTGCACAGTGGTATTGTGTCAGAAATGTGGATATAATTGTGTCAAATTTTATTTTATTATTAATGTAGACATGCATTAAATGTATTGAAGGAGGAGAAATGGAATATAATTACAGTATTTTGTGTTTATGCATTTATACCAAATGTATTTAGACTACTGTTTTTCATACAAATACCTTAGAACCATATTACATTTTTACCATGGTACTGAGGTGCTATATTTGTGGTTTTAACTGTTATTATCATGATACTATGGAAGAGCAATGGTTATTTAAAAAAAAACAAAAACAAAAAAAACAGAATAATTACATTTCACCGTATAAAAATGAAATTGCTACAATTTTTACAGATATTACTGATTTTGGTAATGAACAAAATTTTTTTATTATTATTATTATTAGTATTGTTGTTGTTATTATTATTATTATTATTATTATCAGTTAACACAAACCTGTTTCTTGATTTGAAACAATATTACTCATTAAAAAAGAATGTTTTTTTCTATTAAGATACTTATTTTGTAAAGGAATAATGACTGGAAAAAGTGTGAAGAATTCCAAAAACATATTTGTCATGTTCTGACCATAAGGAATATTTTAAAGCCACATTTAACTGTTTGGTTTTTACACTGTAGCAAAAATCTGCCTTTAAACGTGAACTAAATAAAAATGTGACATTTATCGTGACAATTATCGTTATCAACTGATATGAAAAAAAAATATTGTGATAATTTTTTGCCCATGTCGCCCAGCCCTAATCACAAAACAAAAAAAAAACAGTAACTACACACAGTATTAAGAACCAAGGGTTCCCAAACTTTTGAAGGGGGTTATTTCAATAATTTCAGCTAGTATTTTCTCTTATGAACTTTATGTAAACATCTTTTATGTAAAATAGGGCTGCACAATAAATTGCATACGATTGTCATGCACATCTTGTCAGTAAAGCCGGTTCTGTAATTAGTAGTAATTCTCCATCACGTGCGTTCAGCTGGAGTGGCATTTAATACACAGAGCTGTAGATCGCTGACAATCTATACAATATCGCGTTCATAATCGCAGATCAGCCATCTATGGCTCTTTGTATTAAATGCCGCTCCAGCTGAACACACGTGATGGAGATCACAAAACCGGCTTTACTGATTTGCAATTTATCGTGCAGCCCTAATGTAAAGTATCCTACTCAGGACAGTGCTAAATTAAAAACAACATGCATTTGGTATTATCTCTCTTATTTTGTTAAATGTACCATTTTTTGTTTTACAGATTCTGCAAGGGGTTCCCAAACTTTCGCATGCCACTGTATCCTTGATGTATAAAGGTATTCAACACTGTTTCTTGTGTGTGTGTGTGTGTTTTACCGGTGCTGCTGTAGGTCCTGTATCCGGTGTGTTGTGTGTCGTCCTGTGATTCTGCAGTGTAAAGTGACCAGTTGTCTGAATCGGCATCAGTGTGTGTGTGTTGGATCATCCAAGCTGATTCAGAGCCGCTGTCAGGACCCTCTATGGCTCCACACAGCACTTGCTGATACTGCCGTCCGTCCCAATGACCCTCACAGCCGCCCGAACCCACCGACAGCGTGCGTGGCCTCCGCTCGTACCTGAGACGCATCAGTCACAAATCATTACTGCAGCCGTAAGTGGAAAATCTCTCAATAGTTTTTCAGCAATGAGAATACAGATGCTGATGAACAGATGTGTAAATGTTCAGTAATGTACCTGTAATGCTGAGCGGCTCTATGATCAGAGAGATGAGATGATCTCCTGCTCATCCCAGACACGCTGTAACTCCTCTGTCAACAAATAAACAAATCAGCCATCACTCTACAGTTGAAGTAACAAAACAAAAAAAGTGACAAAATTATTAGCCCCTTATAAAATATTTAATTATTTCTCAAATAACTCCCAAGTGTTGTTTAACAGAAAGACAATTTTATCAACACAGCATTTTTAAACATAATACTTTATTCAGGAAGCTTTTAGGGTTTGTAATGCAAATAGAAATAAATGTATAACCAAAAATTTTAAAAAGTCTACTGGTCAAAATGACTCTGGACTTTAGTGTGCCCCTCAGATTTTCTATTGGATTCAAGTCTGGGCTTTGTGCAGGCCAGTCAAGTACACTCAATTTGCTCATTTGGAGGTATTTCTTCAGCAGAAGTGAGGTATGCTTTGGGTTGTTATCATGCTGGAAGACAAAATGTCAACCCAAACTAAGTTTTCTTGCAAACTGAGGTTGTCATTCAAAATCTTCTTATAGTCTTCCTTTTTCATGTTTCCTTCAACCCTGACGAGATTCCCAGTTCCAAACGCACTGAAACATCCCCACAGCATTATACTCCCACCACCATGTTTCACTGTGGGAACGCTGTTCTTGGGGTTGAATGCCTCTCCCTTCTTTCTCCAAACATAGGCAACATCTCTGTGGCCAAAAAGCTCTAGTTTTGTCTCATCTGACCAAAGGACACGTTTCCAGAATGCATCACATTCCCCCAGGTTGTCCTGAGCAAACTTCATTCTAGCTTAGAGGTGTCTTTTCTTCAGAATGGAGTCTTTCTTGGTTGGCAACCTCGCAGTTCATTCCTGTCATTCACTAGTGTCTTGGCAGTTGTTCTTGGGTCTTTAGAAACCTCTCTCACTAGATGTTTTTGAAATCTTTGGCTTCCTACCTCTGCCCGTCTTGTTCTCCACTGTGTTGGTCTCTTTAAACTTCTTGATAATGCATCTCACTGCAGTTCTTGACACTTGAAAATGCTTTGATAAATGTGTGTATCCTTCTCCATCTTTATGAGCATTAACAATTCTTTCTCTCAAGTCCAAACTAATTTCTTTTGTCTTTGCCATGATGACAGTGCATATTATTTTACTAGTTGTTTTGCAAGATACTAATCCTCAGCTTAAAAGGCAATTTAAAGGCTTAACTAGATTAATTAATAAGGCAAATTAGGTTAATCTGGCAAGTCATTGGACAACAGTGGTTTGTTCTATAGCTAATCAAACTAATCATTTCTTAAGGGGGCTAATAATATTGACCTTAGCAGTTTTTTATTTATTTATTTTTTAATTCTTTTATTCAAGCAGCTATAAGAAATCAGACTTTCTCTAGAAGAAAAAAATAATAGGAAATTATTTGAAAACATTCTCTTGGTCTGTTAAACATCACTTGGGAAATATAAAAAAAAAAAAAAAGTAAAATTTCACAGGGGGGCTAATAATTTTGTCTTGAACTGTATATGTCCAATAATATGTCTCAGTAAAATGAGATCGAAATAATCCAAACATAAAGCAATACAAACCAATGATGATTGAGAGATGAACAAACAAACATTTCTCGACAGATGTGAGATGTTTTAGGCTTGCAAAGATCATTCCTCCAACTGAGGAACGGTGAAAGCAAAGCCTCTAGAAACAAATGTTCCTCAAAAGATCCTGATGATCAGATTTGAGACTGAAAAATGGTTCATGGAGAATCAAGTAAAGCCAAGCTGCTTTAGTCTAGTAAGTGTTCATCTGTACCTGGTAGCCTGCTGCTCTGCTTCCTACCAGGTATCTGTGAGGGGAAGTGACATCATCGTGGAGGTTCTGCAGCTGCGTCTCGGCTCTCTCGGCTCTCTCCAGCAGGTCCTCGATGAAGCGCTGCAGACGGATCTTCGCGCTGGCTTCCTGGAGCGCTGTGTCTCGCACAAATCTGTCCAGCTCACACACTTCCCTAAAACACACACACATTAAAACATTCACATGCATCTCACACACCATTTAAACTAGTGATGCTCAAAAATGGTTTGCCTACCAAAACACAGAAACCTGAAAGTGAAAGTTGCAGTAATTCTGTTTGCTTAAGTAATATTTTACATCCTAGCTAACAGGGAACATTCTGGCAATGTTCTCACAACATTATGAACAAACTTTCCTCCAGTAACATTAATAGAATGTTCATTTAAAGTTATCTAAACTTTAATATCAAACATTATTTATACATCATCAGAGCTGGGTATTAACTGATTACATGTCATCTGGATTACATAATTAGATTCCAAATATTAAGTACTTGGAATTAGATTAAATTACTTATTAAATTGCTCAGACTACAGTTACTTTTTTATGGATTACATCAGTGTTGGGGGTAACGCATTACAAGTAATGCGAGTTATTAAGTAATCAGATTACTTTTTTTAAGTAACTAGTAAAGTAACGCATTACTTTTACATTTACAAAAAAATATCTGAGTTACTTTTTGTTTCCTCTATGTATTTAATCCCATTTTATTAACCAATGTCTTTGCTGCTGACCTTTGTTGATCCAATTCAACCATACTAATAAGCAAGATTTGTGCTTCATCTTTCTCATTGCTGAAGAGTGTTGAACTTCCTACTCCTACAGTTCTACTGTGCAGGCTTATTAATTTCTCTTTTTGATGTGAAAGGGCTTTTACATTTGCTAAAATGTAACTTTTTATATTAAAAACAAACAAGCCCTGCTCAAAAAGTAATGCAAAAGTAATGTAACACATTACTTTCCATAAAAAGTAACTAGATAATCTAATGAGTTACTTTTTTAGGGAGTAACGCAATATTGTAATGCATTACTTTTAAAAGTAGCTTCCCCTAACACTGGATTACATCATTACATATTATTCAATTATTATCAATAAATTAATTATTTATTGATTCTCCTAATCTTTTTATTTTTATTTTTTTTTTTATATTTTTATTTGAATTATCACTCTGTAGTTTAGTTAACCATGTATAGTATTACTATGTCTTTAAAAGGTTTTTGTCATTCAAACACATTAAAATGGACAAATTCACTTTTTTTGTCATCTGATCCGCTTTCACCTAATATATTTACTTGCAGTAACAATGTTTCTTTGACATCCAGGTAAACAAATACATTTTTTTTAGTGTTTTATTTTGATTGATTTTAGAATTATTTATATATATATATATATATAAAAAAAACAAAAAAACAATGTGTAATGTAATGGATTACACTACTAAATACAATTTTTGTCATGTAATTTGGAATCAGTAACTGATTATAATTTGTAAGCTATCTACCCAACTCTGTACATCATCATAAATGAAACTTTTTTCTGAAACGTTTTAGTTGGATGTTTGTCTAATGATTTTTAACTGTTACTACTGTAAGTATTTTGGAATGTTCAGAGAACATTCAAAAGTAACAGAACAAAGTAAAAGTTATTTGGTCTTTAATAATGTTAGTCCAGGCTCATCGGAAATACATGCTTGTGGAAACATTTCTTCTACACTGATATCGCGTATCTTACTGAATGTTTAGCGGCAGTTTCAAAGTGAAATGTCCAGTGAGTGGCGCTAAAAAAAGCGCAATCAATGCATTACTATATGGCCATGTTTTTATTATGTTGCTTCAGGTATGTATTGCTGCATTTTGTTACATTACGTAAAAATTGTGTTACAAAAAATTGCGTAAAAAGTTCAGAATTCAAAGGTCCGGAAGCCATACTTTCACAGGATTCGTACCGGAGCACTGCAGCTCACAAGTGCAGTGCCATATCAGGTGAGCTACTGAGCAAACCTACTGTGTTAGAAAACCTACACATATGAAGCTGTAGATGTGACACCAACTTTCAAAAGTATGCATTTTTTAATCTTGAAGCATGTTAAATTTGTTTTGAAGTCATAACTTAATATTGTGTGAAAATGCCTTTTTAATCTAAACTCTGTCCCTGTAGATCAAATATTGTGTGAAAAGGAATAAAAGTTGTCAGAGTTTTACTGCCTCTAGTGGAGAAATGTGGGTAGAGACACATACGTATTTCCAATGAGCCTGGGTAGAATAATGAGCCTCAAAATGTTAAGAACATAATTTGGGCTACTTTTTCACCATTTATTCTGCTACCCACAGGATGTTTTGATCATAAACCAATTTCCCTCAGAACACTGGGCTAGGTTTGGCCATGATTGGCCAATTTTTCAGTAGCAATTGGGCTGGTTTTGTTATGCAAACCCTGGCAACCCTGTCTTAAAGGGATAGTAATTTTGTAACTAATTTCTCACCCTCATGTCATTGCAAACCGTGAGACTTCGTCTTCAGAACACAAATTAAGATATTTTTGATGAAATCCAAGCACTCTCTGACCCTGCATAGAAAGCATTGTTCCTCCCACATTCAATTTTGAATATTTTGTCTATGTTCTTGGTACCTTTCTGGGCCTTTTTGTCCGTTGTGTTGCTGCCTATGGAGGGTTTTCATCCAAAATATCTTAATTTGTTCTCCAAAGATGAATGAGGTCTTACGGGTTTGGAACGACATGAGAGTGAGTAATTGATGACAGAATTTTCAGTTTTGGGTGAACTATTCTTTTAAGGTATCTAAAACACGCAATATTTTCAGTTGCATTGCTAATTTAAACAGACACTCACTGTTGTTTGCACCGCAGTTGTACGTCTCTCTCTCTCAGCTCGTATCTGAGGCTGGCCAGCATCTCCACAGAAATGTCCACCTGCCGCTCCAGTTCGGCCGCCCGTTCCTCCGCCTGCCGCTTCTCTCTGTGCATGCGCTCGCTTTCTTTCCTGGCTCGCCTCACCTCAGCGCTCCTCCGCTTCACCTCGTCCTGCAGCGCCTCCAGTTTGAGAGACACCCGCTCCTGCACTTCCAGGGCCAGTTGCTGCAGCCGGGCCTCCAGCGCCAGCCTGCCCAGCCACGGCACTCCCAGCTGGGCCACAGCGTGTCCGGCATCTGCCTCCGTCTCAGTGGCTCTGGAGCTCACAGCGACCGCCAGCACCGGAGACAAAGACGAGGGCGAGTCCCTCTGGATGAGGAACTTTCGTAGCGGACGGGCCAAACTCAGGGCATCCAGGAGCTCCAGACGCAGAGGACGGTTGATCTCGCTCTCCCGCTGGGCATACAGCGACATCAGTCCGCCCTCAGAGCTCCGGCGAGGGGTCAGACAGAGTTTCTGGCAGGAGCAGACACTGGACAGGTGCTCCCCAAACCCACACGCCTCTCCGCAGGTCGGGCAGCACAACGGCAGCTCGGCGCTGGTCGACATACTGCGGCGATGCACTTACACGCTCAAAAAACAACTTAAAAGTTTCATGGTGAGTTCAGGCACTTTAGGAGCATTTCAGGAGTGTTTTGGTAACTTTAGAAGTGTTTATGGGTGTTACAATTGTTTTGTGGCTTTTCAGTATCTTTTGGGGTGTTTCAGTATCTTTGGAAGCATTTTAGTGCTGCTACAGAAGCATTTCTGGGTGATTAACTTTCGGGGCTTTTCAGGAGGATTTCAAGTAAATTTAGGGCAGTTAGAGAGCCATTTCAAAGGCCTTTCAGTAACTTTAGAAGCATTTCAGTATCTTCTGGGGGAGTTCAGTACCTTTAGAAGAGTTTTGAGAGCGTTTTTTCAAGTTTTTCAATGTTGTTCAGTATCTTCAGGATGTTTTAAAGGTGTTTCAGTAATATTAGAGGCATTTTAGTGGTGTTTCAGTATCTTCTGGGGTGTTTTAAAAGCAATCCGGTAACTTTTAGGCATTTCAGAAGCATTTGGGGCGTTTCAGTGTCTTCTGGTGCGTTTCAAGTGCATTTCATCAATTTTTAAGATAATTTAGAAGCGATTCAGTAACTTTTGAGAGTTTCAAAGGTGTTTCAGGGCGTCGCTAGTATCTTCTGGGTGTTTCAGTAGCTTTAGGGGCATTTCAGTATCTTGCGTTTCAAGGGTGTTTTAGTACTTTTAGAAGCGTTTTGGGGTGTTCTAGTATTTTGTGGGGTGTTTTAAGGGCATTTCATTAACTAAGGAGTGCTTAAGAGTGTTACAAGGCGTTTTAGTATGTCCTGGCCATTTCAAGGGTATTTCAGTTACCCTTTAGGGGCTTTTCAAAAGCATTTTGGGGCATTTAAACTGTCTTCTGGTGTGTTTCAAGGGTGTTTCAGTAACATTTAAGAGAATTTAGGGGCGTTTCAATAACTTAAGAGTGTTTAAGGGTGTTTCAGTATATCTTATGGGTGTTTCAAGGGTATTTTAATAACTTTAGAAATGTTTTGGGGTGTTCAGTGTCTTCTGGGTGTTTCTGTAGCTTTTTAGGTGTTTTTCAGAAGCGTTTTGGGGCATTTCAATATCTTGTGCATTTCAAGGGTGTTTCAATAAACTTTATGAGAATTTAGGAGTGTTTCAATAACTTTTGGGTGTTTCAATGGCATTTCAGCAAACTTTAAGAAAATTTAGGAATGCTTCAGTATCTTCTTGCCGTTTCAAAGATGTTTCAGTAACTTTTTAGGGGCTTTTCAAAAAAGTTTGGGGCATTTCAGTATCTTCTGGGGTGTTTCATTAACTCTGGAGCAATTTAGAGGTGATTTGGTGTCTTCTGTGGCGTTTCGGGAGTTTTTCAGCCCTAAACAGGCGCATGCAGAATTATTGCACCTGCAAAGAAAAAAGGAACAACAGCAATGATAACTTTAGTAATATTCAATAAAATGCGCTGGTTTTCATGACAACATGATTTGTTGTTGTTTAAAGTGCTTCTAAATTGTCAGTATGTATCTGTTTGTTACAGATATTAATTATTTTATGATATATATCAATGATTTTAACATATTTACATTGCATTTTAATGCATCAAGCCAGTGTTCATTCGTTCTTCGCTGGTGTTTCTTGTGTGTGTTCTCACAGGAAATGAAGTAATAAAGAGACACTGGTAAACAGTAAGCAGGTCACTCATGTGGTGTGTGTGTGTGTGTGTGTGTGTGTGTGTGTGTGTGTATACACCTCCTTTACTGATATTGAGTCTCTTGTGCTTTCAGTTGATAATTCTGTCATCATCTACCCACAATCCCATGGAACAAAATGTCACAGCTGCTTTTCCACACAATGTAGGTTCATGCTGATCACTGTCATCATTATACTTCACTTAGAAAACAATGTTCTGTCTGGATGTGGAGCATTACTTGCTGAACAAAAGAACACACCACTAGACTCATCTACCTCATCTTACACTTACATAACGCACAGTATATATGAGTATAAAGTGTTTTTGTTCTCCTGTGCTAATATTTTATCTTGTTTAGAGTCCCAGGACTGCCAGTGGTAACCCTGTATTGTTTTATGGTATGCATTTGTTTACAGTCTCAAACTTGTTTAAATAAATCAATAGCAAAGGCACCATATTTCATAGTCTCTCTCCTTTTTGTCATTTATCTAATTTATGTCTGCTACGATATCAAGTATACAGAAATTGTTTCTTCCTCTGTCCATAAGTGTGTGTATGATGTATATTTTGAAACTTTATTTTTTCCAATATATTCAATACAAAAATAACGATTCAAAATCTTTTTTTATGTCTTTGACGTCTATAAAAACAGTAATATTGTTAAATATTATTACAATTTAAAGTAACTGTCTTTTATGTGAATATATTTTCAAATGTAATTTATCACTGTGATGCAAAGTTGAATTTTCAGCATCTTTCATCATTACTCCTTTTTGAACGGTACGTACATAAAAATACATTTTATTTTACAAAAATAATGTGGTACACGTTTTAATTTCAGCATATTTTACTGTACTGAACTTAGAGCACCCTAATTATTTGAGAAAATATATTATGTATTAAGAAATAAATACGAGTAATAGTTAATCAAGAATTATTAATGTCAACATAATTTCAACCAGTCCAAATGCACACTCATGAACTGCGCGCGCGTGTGTGAGAGATTGTAAGTGACACGCTGGAATTTACGCATGACTCTGTGTGCGCGCTCCGCGTTATTTCCGCATGAATATGATGAAGACAAAAGCTCCTGTTCAAGTAAAGCTCCATTAACAACGCGATGATGAAATAGAGTCTGCAAATATTCATATGTGCATCGATTGCACAAATGCATACTCTTCTTTCTCATTTATGGTCATTTGCATGATTTATGTTGCAATTATTGTTCTACACGTGCCGCAAAAACTGTGCATCAATCGTGTGATAATCCGGTGTGGTCTTGTATCGGAATGTGTGTGAATCACGCGACCCAACCCAGTAACTTCACGTGCACCATCCATAAGCAAGAAGCGCGCGCTCAGGCGTTTATTCAAATAAACGTGCAGCATTAAAAATGTCAGTTTTCACGCTCACCTACCCTGTCGGTAAAACCCACCGGCTCTCCAGGTTCCCAGACGTCTGGCGCGTCCTGCTTTCACTCTGTCTGGACTCTTCTTGTCTTCCACAGACCCGCTGAACTCGACTTCATCGAGCACGAGCAGCCTCTCCGGTCGCCTCTGACGTCACTCCCGGTCTTGGAGAAACTGACTGCTAGAGGAGCGTGAAATAGAGCGGTAAGAAAAATACATTTATGTGGGCGCGCGTGCGTTCTGTCGGGAACGCGCCGCCGTGAATGCTGTGCGCGAGCGGCGCTGTCCACACACTCGTGGTGCTGAAGGTCCGCCTCTGTGTTTATCCTGAGAGTCTGGACCGAGAACACATATTGATTGAAATACGCTGCAATTTTGTCGATTGTTAGGTTAAAATACATCATATAAGTGATTAAATATGTTTGAATGCAGTGTCTTTGAGATACAGTAGATACGTAGTAGTAGTATACGCTAATTTTGTAACAAAATTATAGTAAGTTACATTTACATTTATTCATTTAGCAGACGCTTTTATCCAAAGCGATTTACAGTTGGGGAATACAACTAGCGATCCATCCTAAAGAGACAAATCGACATGCTCGAAGTGCTCGTAATACCACATATCAGACATTGTTTAGATAAGTACAAGCTAGAAAAGGGAAGATAAACCGTGATCTCTCTCTCTCTCTCTCTCTCTCTCTCTCTCTCCCTCTCTCTCTCTCTCTCTCTCTCTCTCTTTCTCTCTCTCTCTCTATGAGAGGGAGAGATGTGATGAGGTCTTTTATTGTCCACCAATAGATGGCGCTAGACTGAGATGTTGTAAATGTAAAAACAAACAATTAGAAAATAATTAGAACTCTATTTTTCAGTGTAATTACAAACATGCGTGTATTTTATTGCCTGTATTGAAACTCTGATTTTTAATTACCACAATACAGGAAAACTACAATAAATATAAATATAAAAATGTATTTTTAAATATTTTTTTACAAAGATGAACCATTTATTTGTTTTGTTTAATTATATTGCATGTATCAAAGTTTAATCTGATGATATGTTTGATTACCACAATATAGGAAAAATATAATATAAAAATACAATATTTTCAATAATTTTACAGTGTAATGACGAACCTTCTTTATTTATTTTGAATTCTGTTGTTTGTCGATTTAAATATAGGAAAATTATTTTTTTTTCTTTCATTCATTCATTCATTCATTCATTATTTCTTTCTTTCTTTTATTGCAGCACGAAATTTGAATTCAGTAATAAGGAAAAGTACAATTTTATTCAATTTTATTTTATAAAAGCATATTTTTTCACAGTGCAATGACAAATTTATTTATTTATATTTTATTTTTTATTTTATTTTTAATCCAATAATTTTGAAACACTAAAATATAGGAAAAGTGCAGTATGAAAACATTTTCTTTCTTTCTTTCTTTCACATATTTATACAATGTGATGAAGAACTTATTCGTATTTCTTTATGTTTTAAATATATATGGATTTTCTATTAATTTGTCAATATATTTAGTTTTGTTTTATTGCTTCTTTTTTGTGAAAGGTTATTTTGTTTAGTTTATACACCAGAAGTTGAGACAGGTTTATTTCATTCAGTTTTGATGAATTTACAATTATTGTAGTGGAAAGTAGTTTGACTGCTAGTGTGGAGCTCATTGTATGGATGTGTGTTTGCATAATCATCAAAGACTCGGAATAATGTCAATAAACAAAGTTTTATTTGAAACATTCAGTGGCCTCAAATATTCACAAGGCGTTTAACAGCGTTTCATTGCACGAGAACAGTTTTCAAAGGCAAAATAGACAATAATCGAAACGACCTCAGGACAATCCAGAGGCCAATCTGCACATCCAAGTGTGCTACTGCAACTCAACTACGATGTTGAAGTTTTATAAATAGTCTAGCGCATCAGGTTCCCAAGAACCAACCAAACACATTCTACTGTCAAAAGTGGAATACAATCACTTATGAAAATCTATAAGATAGATTCTTCGTACTCTCTTGAAAATCGACGATACAAAATTACAGTCAATAACGTACAAATATATAGAGCTCTTTTCATGTGCTTTATAAAGTGATGTGTATCAAAATACAACGACGTGTCGCATGCCAGCGTTGGTACAGCGGTGTAACACAAGTACACGTTCACATCGAGACATGCAGGAGATTTCATAAACGACATCTGAGGTTTGAGTGATCGACGTTCTCGACGTCAGCGCAGGTAGAAAAACATGGTTTTGTGCGACTTAAACGGGTGCTGTCCACCGGAAGTGCTGAAACATGTCTGGCTTCGCAGACAACCAGTTCTTAAGCTTTCACTCGCTTCACATGCCAGGCTCGCTTCAGGCTGTATTACAGACTCTTCCACTTCCAGCTGTCGGACCGCAGAGCTTGCTCTGGCGCGTAAGCTGCGCCGCAAACTTGGGGCAGAACGGAACCAACCGAGCGCGCCCCGAGCTCACACGAGTCCGGGTAGGGTAAACGCGCAAGCGGCGGCCAGGAGCTCCGTCTTTTGCTGCATCCTTTCGCGCTGCTTGAGATGCACGCGTCCGTGTCGCTTCCTCTCGTCGCTGCGCGCAAAGCGACGCCCGCACACGTCGCAGGAGAACGGCTTCTCGCCGGTGTGAGTGCGCATGTGGGTGGTGAGATGGTCGCTGCGGCTGAAGCAGCGCAGGCAGACGCGGCACTGGAAGGGCTTGTGGCCGGTGTGGATGCGGACGTGGCGGTTGAGCTCGTCGGAGCGTGAGAAGCGGCGCTCGCAGTTCTCAACCGGGCAAGAAAAGGGCTTCTCGCGGGCCGCGCCCTTCCTGGCACGCGGTTTAGCGCTCCGCGTGTTGGTGGCGAGCAGAGAGTCCAGGAGCGCGGTCGTGGCGCACGGGTACGAGATGGTCCTGTAGAGGCTGCTGTCATGCGCAGTGACGGGAATCTGGAAGTTGGGCGTAAAGTTTAGCGCGCTCGCTTGTTCCAGCGGCTCTTGCTTGATCCAAGTGTCCAAAACCGAGTCGGTCTCAGGACCCAATGGAGAGAGCAGGTCAATGATGTCATCCAGATCTGAAGGCTCGTGAGAAACGAAGCCATCGAACAGATCGCCACCGTTGCAGCAGCTGCTACTGCCAAACTCGCTCTTGATCGCTGGGCAGGAGTTTACATCCGCAAATTCGTCCGACGAGTCGTTGCACAGCGACTCTGGCGAGCCCAGCGAGCTGCCGGTGGATAACAGCGACTCCTGGCGCGTCAGCGAGCTTCCGCGAGAGTTTCCGGAGAAGTTGTCGGAGATGCCGACGATCTCCGAGAGGATGTTGAGGAGCGCATCCGCGCTGCACGGCCCGGTCTCCGCGTAAAAGCTACCGGTGTAGGTGAGCGGGGACGGCGGAAAGCCATCGTTGGAGCAATCGGGGAAACCGGCGTCCAGCGGCTCCGCTTTGGGCTTTAACAGACCGCAAGCTGCGAGAGGAAGAGGAGAGAGATGCGTTACATAAGCGACTGTTGTTGACTCACTGCATCAGGACTGAATCCAACTACGAGTGCATTTTAAATTTCATTAGCTATATTTCGTGCATTACATGCTATTTTATCTCTTTTATCTGTATTACTGATGTACTGATTTAAATATGAGTAAGATAAAAGCCAGTGCTCACCAGCATCAGGTTGATTCTGAACGGCGGATTGTCCCTCCAGAGGAAGGGTTTGTGCGCAAAGCAGATCCAAAGCGCTGAAGTCCACGGTGTTCAGCATGATGTCGGTGTGAATATAGCGGTGTGAAAAAAAAATCCACAAGGAATTATTTCCGATTGGCAATCCTGCTTTGGGATTCCCTTCCAGTTAGGCTCCTTCAGGTTCTGGTCTCCGTCGATTCGTTTACCGGAATTCCTCGTCCCGCTTTTATATCATTCGGCTACGCCGAGGCTCCGCCCACCGCTCTTCTACGTCGGCAGGAGGATTCCCCGCCGTGTGTTCACTCTGGACTGCTCTTGCCCAAATATGGGCAGAGGATGTGACGGGGTTCCCCTCCGAAAATGGGCACGGGGCGTGACGTAGCGGCGACTTTCCTGAAGACCATTGCGGAAAAATGAGGCGCGTTTGTGAATGACAGGCGGCCATTATGTTCGCAATGGAACCGTGTCAAAGAGCCTCGGGTGACTTTTGACATGATCTGATTGGGTCAAAACGATGAACAGCAACAGCGAGACAGCGAATAGGCTACACATTAATAGCCTGTGAAATGCGGATATAACAGACTTTTAACCACAAGCGAGCCACAGCTATTTGCATTTCACATAACGGATTTGGAACAGGAAACATGTCAAAAATAAAGCCTCTGTTTTGCATCTATATCAGATATGCATCAACTTTGCCCCATTTCCCGAATGTTTTATAAAGGAAACTGATTCTAGATCAGTAGTGCAGTTGATGCATCAGCCTCCACCGCCTGCAGCGTTCAGAGCATTCAGCACCGCGGACAGCGACACTCCTGCATGAACACACATGCATCTAAATGTCATGCTAAATCAAAAGCAGATGCTTGTGTACATTCATAACGCTGATATGAGTCGAAGAAGATCGCGTTGCATAAACACTGCACGTATGCAAACGATGTGCGATCATGGTCATACGGTAAAAGCGTGACTGAGATTAACATCTCCGCCGAATCGCTGAGATGCGTCTCGTTTTAACGCGTGTTATGTAACGCTTCATTTCGCCAGATCTCCTAATGAGCCGTTGCGCGCACTTGGACTGCAGCTGCATCTATGATTTTCAAATATGAGTCATAAAGTTTCTTTTGATAATAACATTTAACCAGCATCCAGCCTTCAGCACCCATGGAGATTTCATTTATTAGATGATGAGACACAGGTGGAGTTTGGGATGCCCGTTTTATTCTAATGTGAATGCAACGCTGCCTGTGGAATAAGAAATAAATGGTTTCATTTTGTAAGGTGCTTAAACAAGTGGGGGAAATGCACGCGCTAGCGGCTAGTCAATAAAAGCAAATCTTAATATCATATGCTGTTTTCTTTCCAAGTTGTTGTTTACAGGTGTTAATCTTAAATGTCAGGAAGCCTTCTTGATAGATTGAGCTGTCAGGTCTCCCGTTTGTAAAATAATTAATTAAATAAAATAATGCATTTGAAGTAAAACTAATTACTTTTCATTTAAAATCTGATTTGATACCTTAGTATGCATATCCAAGCATTATCCTTCTGTATGCATGCACTAAAATTATTAAACAAATTTAAACAGTCTGCTGACTAACTCACAGGTAATCATGTTAAAAGTCTTTGCATTTATTTGTTTTACTTAAATAGTGTATATTCCAATTCCCTCACAATGCCATAAAAGAACCAGTTTTGGGCCCCAAAGAATTTTAGAGAATGTCACACAAGTTCAGACAAAGAATGCAGATTTGCTGAAAAATTACTCACACTCAGGCCATCCAAGAATAGTATAAGTTTGTTTCTACATCAGATTTGTGGAAATGTGTCATTCCATCGCTTGCTCACCAATGGATGTGAATGGGTGCCGTCAGAATGAGAATCCAAACAGCCAATAAAAACATCACAATATTCCACATCACTCCAGCCCATCAGTTAACATCTAGCAAAAGCCAAAACAAACCCATCAAGACGTTTTTAAATCAAATAAAGTCCATAATCCATAATAACGCTTCCTCCAGTGAAAAAGCTGTCTGTTCTGAATCAGAAAATAAATTTGCACAGATCAAGCACTGTTTTTCAAGCCAAAACAGCCCAAAACAGGCTCTAATTGTTTGGTTTGTGTGGATTACTGATGTTTTTGTCAGCTGTTTGGACTCTCATTCTGACGGTACCCATTCACATCCATTGGTAAGCAAGTGATGGAATGCTACATTACTCCAAATCTGATGAAGAAACAAACTCACCCTAATCTTGGATCACCTGAGAGTGAGTACATTTTCAACAAATCTGCATTTTCTTGTGTAAACTAGATGATGCTTGAGGAACTTCAACTGCTAAACTTGTTATATGGGGTGAAATAGTTCACTTTCTGAGTCACTATTATTCTTAAATTGTCTTGTATTGCCTATATTGCAATAGACATACCCTGCTATTTTATTAGGCTGTATTTATGTACATGTATATGTGCATTTATGCTATACGCAGTGGATTCTACATCATTGCATAATGAAGTTTAATGTCATCATCGTTGCATTTTCGTCGTGCCTTGCAGCGCATTGTATAATGAGATCTACAGGTCGATTTCTGCTTCCGGAAACCGAGACCAAACATGGCTTTCTGTCTGTAAACGCCTGTGACAGCCTGTCGCACGTGATTCATCTGTTTTTTGGCGACATTTCTGTCGTTTCAGAGCGCTGAATCGTCGAGGCGTGGGCGCGCTCCGGGGCAGCCCGTTCCCGGCAACGGCAGCTGTCAAACGCGAGGCATTCCCGCCAAAAATACACGCTCGCCCCCGCTAGAGCTGCAGAAGCGCAGACACGAGCAGTGTGCTGGAGGTGTTGGATCTCGCGGCTCAGGAGCGGGAAGCCCTTGTGAGTGACAATAATACATGAGCAAATGAGAAAGAATATGCCCTGTGAAAATGCTGCAGCAAACCACTGAGATTTAACTGTAAGTTGCATTGCAATATACGGTGAAAATCACATTATATGTATTATAAAATTATAATTATAAAACGCTTTTTGCAAGTAAAACTATAAACTACTCTATAATTTATGGTGAACAATAGGATAAAGGATATTACTCCCGGATAGATATGATTAGCTTATATTTTATTTAAAAAAAATGTTGTTTCTTTAAGTTGTCTTTGGAAATGCTAGTAACATGTTTATTATGCTAAAGACACGTATGACGATAATCATGTTAAAATCAGGCTACCTTGATAATCATGCTAGCAACATGCTAGTAACTTGCTAACAACATGCTAGTAATATGCTTATTATGCTAGAAACACATTAGCAACATGGTAGTAACTTGTTAATCATGCTAACAATATTAACATGTTAATCATGCTAAAACATGCTAGTAACTAGTAAATCATGTTAGCATTCTAATCATGTTAAAATCATGTTAACTTGATAATCAAGCTAGCAACATGCTAGTAACTTGCTAACAACAACATGCTAGTAACATGCTTATTGTCCTAGAAACACGTTAGCAACATGGTAGTAACTTGTTAATCATTCTAACAACATTAGCATGTTAATCATGCTACAAACATGCTTGTAACTTGTAAATCATAATAGCAACATGCTAATCATTTTAAAATAATGCTAACTTGATAATCATGCTAGCAACATGCTAGTAACTTGCTAACAACATGCTAGTAACATGCTTATTGTGCTAGAAACACATTAGCAACATGGTAGTAACTTGTTAATCATGTTAACAACATGCTAGTAACATACTAATCATGCTTGAATCGTGTTAAAATCATGCTATCAGCATGCTAACAACATGATAGTAACATGCTTATCATGCTAGAAACATACTAGCAACATTTTAGTAACATAATAATGCTAACATGTTAATCATGTTAACAACAAGTTAGTAACCTGTTAGAATCATGTTAGCAATGTGCTAGTAACTTGATAATCAGGTTAGAAACATGCTAGTAACCTGTTAATCATGCTAACATGCTAGTAACATGCTAGTAACATGTTAGTAACCGGTTAATCATGCTAACAACATGCTAATACAGTTAACAACAGGTTAGTAACATGTTAGAATCATGTTAGAAACATGCTAGTAAATTGATAATCAGGTTAGAAACACACTAACATGTTAGTAACTTGTTAATCATGCTAAGCGCATTAACATTTTAATCATGCTTAAAAACATGCTAGTAACATGCCAATCATGCTAGAAACATACTAGTAACTTGTAAATCATGTTAATAACATGCTAATATATGTTAAAATCATGCTAACTTGATAATTATGCTAGCAGCATGCTAGTAACTTGCTAACAACATGCTAGTAACATGCTTATAATGCTAGAAACACTTTACCAACATGGTAGTAACTTGTTAATCATGCTAAGCACATTAACATTTAAATCATGCTAAAAACATGCTAATAACATGCTAATCATGCTAGAAACATACTAGTAACTTGATAATAATGCTAGCAACATGCTAGTAACTTGCTAACATGCTTATTATGCAAGAAACACTTTAGCAACATGGTAGTAACTTGTAAATCATGTTAGCAACTTGCTAATCATGCTAACAACATGCTAATACAACTAAACAACAGGTTAGTAACATGTTAGAATCATGTTAGCAACATGCTAGTAACCTGATAATCAGGTTAGAAACATGCTAGTAACCTATTAATCATGCTAACATGCTAGTAACATGCTAGCAACATGTTAGTAACCAGTTAATCATGCTAACAACATGCTAATTCAGTTAACAACAGGCTAGTAACATGTTAGAATCATGTTAGCAACATACTAGTAACTTGCTAATAATGATAACAACATGCTTGTAACATGCTAGTAACATGCCAATTGTGCTAGAATCATGCTAGCAACATGCTATTAACTTGCTAATCATGCTAACAACATGCTTGTAACATGCTAATCATACTAGAATCATGTAAGTGACATACTAGTAACTTGCTAATCATGCTAGAATCATGCTAGGAACATGCTAATTATGTTAGAAACATGTTAACAACATGCTAATCATGCTAGCAACTATGCATCTATTCATTGATCCATCAATCCATCTGACAGATTAGCCTTAAAAACATCCAAGCTTTAAACTTCAGTCTATTTCAGACTGAAAACAGTCAAACTTTGAAAACTTTTAAAACATTTTCAAACTTTCTGGTCCTGCTTTCTGAGGCCAACTTCAAAGTTTGTCTTGACAAACTTTTTTTATCTAGTTATTTTTGTTATCAGTAATGTACACTAGTTGTTTAGTTAATGTTTATTGCATTATTTTAGTGTTACTCTGATGGTATTTTGTCTTCTATCCACATTTATTGCTTTCTATCCACTTTATTTTTACATAAGAGCGGAGCGGCCATTTTGTAACCTGAATGTGAGACTTCAGTCGTCATACTCGCTTCTAGTTATTTTACCTGAAACAAACAGTCCATTATATTGCTTTACATTGCAAAGTTGTATTTTTTAATCAGATTATTTGAATTCATTATCCATAAACGGATTGGTTTGTAGCACAAATATTTTTATTTATGCGTACTGCCTTTATTCTTCTAGTTATTTACAATAGCAGCTAATGAACAGAAGTAAGATTTAAAATAAGATTTTAATACAAGTTGGTAAATTAGCATTGTCATTTAAAATATGGTTATAAATTGCAAAATATACAAGCATCATTCCGTAATACCTGACATCTTATTGTAACTTAATGTCGTAAATTTAACGGGATTTTATTTTTTTTAATAGTAGAATGCTTTTAAATAATAAAAAAGACACTATTTATATAAATGCCAAATATAGTGTTAATTGCATGTGTAAAACCTGGTGATATAATGGTCCTGTGCGGTTGCTAGACTCATGTTCTTATAAAAAGTGTTATTTTCTGGTCTTTAGAAATAGCTCATGTCCCTGAGGGATTTTCAACCTGTTTTTCATCCACTGGTTGCAACCTGTTAAATTTGTACATCCCTAATATAGGGCATGTTGACATTATGGGAGGCTGCTGCATATTGACATTGATTAATGAAGAACACTTTTGAAACATTATAATGTATCTGGATTAAAAAGTTCTGCAACTTATCTGCATGTAAAATGTATTTAAACAGTTGTGAAACGAAAAACGGGTGTAGCTATACATAATATACTGTAGCTTTACAAAAAAAATGTTTATAATATCTTAATATCTTCATGCCTTATAGTTGCATTTATCAGATTCGTGCTGGATGATACTTACGTTTTGTGAAATATAAACAATCACACAGCTGAAATTTGCTATACCAGTCAAACGTTTTTTGAACAGTAAGATTTTAATGTTTTTATTGAAGTCTCTTCTGCTCACCAAGCCTGCATTTATTTGATCCAAAGTACAGCAAAACAGAATAAAAAAAAATGTTTACTATTTAAAAGAACTGCTTTCTATTTGAATATATTTTAAAATGTAATTTATTCCTGTGATTTCAAAGCTGAATTTTTAACATCATTCACTACAGTCTTCAGTGTCACATGATCCTTCAGAAATCATTCTAGTATTCTGATTTGTTGCTCAAAAAACATTTATTATGATGCTGAAAACAGCAGATTAGTTTTTTCAGGTGTCTTTGATGAATAGAAAGCTCAGAAGTACTGCATTTATCTGAAATAGAAATCTTTTGTAACATTATAAAAGTCTTTGTCATTACTTTTGATCAATTTAAAACATCCTTGCTAAATAAAATTATTAATTTCTATAATTTATTTTCCAAAAAATAAAGGTATTGAATGGTAGTGTATAATGTTACAAAGGCTTTTTATTTCAAATAAATACATCTGTTTCTATTAATAAAAGAATTCTGAAAAAACATCTCAACTGTTTTAAATATTGATGATAATAATAAAAAAATGTTTTTTTGAGCAGCAATTCAGCATATTATGATTTATAAATGATTTATGAAAGATCATGTGACACTGATATTTAAATTTTTGAAATAAATTAAAATGTTAAATGTATTCAATTATAATTCAGTTATAATCAAATAGTAAAAATGTTTCACAATATTACTGCTTTTGCAGTTCTTTAGATCAAATAAATGCAGGCTTGGTGACGGAAGAATATTAAAAACCATACTGTTCAAAAACTTTTGATATTTTGGTAGTGTATATATATACACTGGTAGTGAATATATATATATATATATATATATTGCATAATGTGAGAACTGTATGCAAAGTTAGACATACTTGTAAATTGCATTTGTATATAAAGCTGGCCAATAATATAGTTACATTTTGTGACTAAATAAAAAAAAAATCAAGTAGTTGAGGTCTATGGCTCTCAA
Source organism: Cirrhinus molitorella (assembly GCA_033026305.1). Lineage (NCBI taxonomy): Eukaryota > Metazoa > Chordata > Actinopteri > Cypriniformes > Cyprinidae > Cirrhinus > Cirrhinus molitorella. The sequence continues at coordinate 33,373,645 of CM065132.1, forward strand.
AAGTATCGGTCATCCTCTGGATGTATTTGTTTTTGTGTTTTTAAGTTCACTTCCAGAACAAACATTTACAGATAATTTACTCACTCCCAATGATTTTAAAGTTGGAGGACAAAATGAGATGGGATCAGATTAGTGTTACAACTGAAATTTGCTATACTAGTCAAAAGTTTAACATTTTTTAAAATATTTTTTTAAAGAAGTCCCTTCTGCTCACCAAGTCTGCATTTATTTGATCCAAAGTACAGCAAAACAGTAAAATTCTGAAATATGTTTTTCTATTTAAAATAACGGTAACACTTTACAGTAAGGTTCAGTAGTTAAACATTAGTTCATGTATTAACTAGCATGAACTAACCATGAGCAGTACATTTGTTACTGTATTTGCTAATCTTTATTAATGTTAGTTAATGAAAATACAGTTGTTCATTGTTTATTCATGTTAGTTCATTAGTGCATTAACTAATGTTAACAAGATTTGAATAATGAATTAGTAAATGTTAAAATTAGCATTAACAAAGATTAACAAATGCTGTATAAGTACAGTTCATTATTAGTTCATGTTAAATAATGGAGTTAACTAATGAACCTCATTGTAAAGTGTTACCAAAATTACTGCTTTCTATTTGAATATATTTCAAAATGTAATTTATTCCTAAAATTTCAAACCTGAATTTTTGCATCATTACTCCAGTCTTCAGTGTCACATGAAACTCCCATCTCATTTTCTATTCCAACTTCAAAATGGTCCTACATCACTGTTTTACCTTTTTTTTCTTTTGTAAAGGGCATTTGACCTTCTTTGACATTCACTTTATAAACACTGGGTCGGTACTTCTGCAGTGATTTAGGACGATTTTGAAGTTGGAGGAGAAAATGGGATGGAGTTTTTCCACATACCCTAACTGTCTAGAACCAGAATAGCTTAAAAAAAAAAAAAAAAAAAAAAGATAAAATAATAAAGTTTATATCTTCAAATCTTCATGATCCTTCAGGAAAAAAAAAAAAAAAAAAGAACTCCCATCTCATTTTCTCCTCTAACTTCAAAATCGTCCTACATTGTTTTTTTTTGTTGTTTTGTTTTTTTTTTGTTTTATTTTTGACTGGTATTTATCTTTTAACAGTAAGATTAACAGTAAGCCTCTTCTGCTCAACAAGCCTGCATTTATTTGACCCAAAGTACAGCAAAAACAGTAAAACTCTGAAATATTTTTACTATTTAAAATAACTACTTTCTATTCGAATATATTTCAAAATGTCATTTATTCCTAAGATTTCAAAGCTGAATTTTTAGCATCATTACTCCAGTCTTCAGTGTCACATGATCCTTCAGAAAAAAAACCCTGCCTTTATCAGATTAGTGCTGGATGATACTTACATTTTGTGATAAATAAACAATCAAACAGCTGAAATTTGCTATACCAGTCAAAAGTTTTTGAACCATAAGAATTTTCAAATGATTTTTTAAAGAAGTCTCTTCTGCTCAACAAGCCTGCGTTTATTTGACCCGAAGTACAGAAAAACAGTAAAATTCTGAAATATTTGTACTATTTAAAATAACTGCTTTCTGTTTGAATATATTTCAAAATGTCATTTATTCCTAAGATTTCAAAGCTGAATGTTTAGCATCATTACTGTCACATGACCCTTCAGAAAAAAACAAACTACCATCTCATTTTTCTACATCGTTGTTTTACCTTTTTTTGTTTGATCTTCTTTGCACGTTCACTTTGTAAACACTGGGTCGGTACTTCTGCAGCGTTGTAGGACGATTTTGAAGTTGGAGGAGAAAATGCAACTATAAATCATGAAGATATTAAGATATTATAAACATTAGCTATCTTTTTCGACGTACCCTAACTGTCTAGAACCAGAATACACAGTTCATGCAGAGCTAGATGAGCATTTAAAAGTGTATAAATTGTCAATTTATTGGCTAGATAAGACCCTTCTTCCTCGGCTGGGATCGTTTAGAGCCCTTTGAAGCTGCATTTAAACTGCATTTTGGAAGTTCAAACTCAGAGGCACCATAGAAGTTCATTATATGGAGAGAAATCCTGAAATGTTTCCTCTAAAAACATAATTTTTTATCGACTGTAGAAAGAAAGACATCTTGGAAGACAAGAGGGTGAGTAAATGATCTCAAAATCTTAGTTCTGGAAGTGAACTTCTCCTTTAAGGGTTAACTCATGCTGAATGTGAGCTGTAGAGACCCCGAGAAGTCGTTCAGTTGCGTGTGGTGTTTCTCCAAGCGCAGTTCGCTCTCACTGAAGCGTCATGCGGAGTTGCTGACTGACCCCGGATCAGCGGCGCTGCTTCTCTGTGCGTTGTGTAAGATGGAGAGAGAGAAGACTGGAGCTTCACTCCTCCCACACAGGAGCATCACACCGATATATTTAGAGGCAAACTTTTATTCTTTCACATGTGGGTGTTTTGTGTGTGTGTCTGAGACTGACTAAGTGACTGACAAATGCCTTGACAGCCTCCGATTCTGAGTCTTCGTCAACATCTTCATCAGGGCCAGAAACCAAACCAGCCTGTTGAGAAATGAACACGAATGAAAGAAAAACACAGGATTTCGTTCATATCTGTAGCTCTAAATGTGCGGGATAAATTCAGGATTGAAGTTTTTGGAGATTTGTTTACATCAGTAACGCGAAACACTAACCAGCAGGTTATTTTGGTGAGTGGTTTTGCGCAGTGCGGAGCGATGACAGCTGCAGTGATCCGTGTGTTCGTCACTAAAGGCTTTCATTCACACTAATGATTTTAATATACGTGATATTCAGTGAGTCAGTGCATCTGCTCGATCTGCTCAATTCCCATGATGCTTCGGGGAGTGTTTGTGATTTCATTTCGCTCAGGGACGTTTGATTTGGCTTCCAGAACACGCACAGAAGTTGATGTCTGGGTTTAAGTGAATACTGTTTCATTAATATAAATGTGTGTGTGTTTATTAGTGACGATGAATGATATAGTCCTTTCCTCACTGTCCTTTCAGAGATTCGAGGTCAAACACTGCAGTAAACATTCAGCTGTTTATACAGACGCCGGACCTTGGAGCTGAAGGTCATTAGCAGGACCAGTTTAACACAGTCAAACCACACAGACAAACAGTTAGCCACATTAATGGTTAGTGCTTTTACCTTTTTATTTATTTATTTTTGATATTTATTTTATTATTATTATTACTTTATTTTTGATTAAATACTGAATCATGGGTTAAATAATTGTTTACATATTTCAGTTTATATAGTTTTATACAGTTTAAACAATTTTACTTTATATTTGATTAACAAAACCACTTTCTTGTTTTACTTTAATTCCATTTTTACATTTTTAAATGAATTACAAAATGTGAATCTTGTTTTGTTTTGTTTTTTTAGTTTGTACAGTTTTATTTTATGCTTAATTAAAAAACTTTTTATTTTGGTTTATACAGTTTTTCTTCTTTTTACTCATTCAGATCAATTAAATTTTTTGTATTAAATTGCAAAACATAGCTTTTTAATATTAATTTTTACTTTATATTTACTGATCTAAATAAATAATAATAATTTAATGCAGTTTTTTTTAAATTAAACTATATATATATTTTATGCAAACTATATCTTGTCTGTAGTTTTACGTTTTGTTTACTAATTTAATTAAAAACTTGTTTCTTGTTTATTTTAAACATAATTTAATTTAATTTTTTATTTAATTACAAAATGTGAACCTCATTTTATATTTTCTAATTCAAAACTTTTTATTTTAATTTTTACATTTTTACTTTACTCATTCAGATCACTCAGATGTTTTTAGTATTAAGTTTTACTTTATATTTACTAATCTAATTTAAATTAAATAAATAAAATTAAATGTAAACTTAAATAGCAAAATCTGTATCTTGGCTATAGTTTTACTTTTTGTTCACTAATTGAATTCAAAATTTGTATCTTGTTTTTTTAGTCTATACAATTTTACTTTAGATTTACTAATTTAGTGCAAAATGTGTCTTGTTTTTAATTTATTTAATTGTTTTTAATTAAATAGCTAAATCTTGTCTATAATTTTACTTTATATTTACAAATTTAATTCAAAACTTATATCTTGTTTTTTTAGTCTATACAATTTTATGTTATATTTACTAATTTAGTACAAAAAAATCTTGTTTTATTTAATTTAAATATTTTTTTATTAAATTAAATAGCAAAATCTGTATCTTGTTTTTTTTTATCAATTAAGGTTTAACTTCATAGTTACTAATTTAATGCAAAAAAATCTTGTTTTTTAAATTGCAAAGCATGTATCTTGTTTTTATTTAATTTTATGTAATTTTTAGATTAAAATAAATTGCAAAATCTTGTCTGTAGTTTTCAGTTATATTTACTAATTTAATCTTGTATCTTGGTTTTTTTTAAGTTTAGTTTAATTCTATTTGTTTTTAAAATTAAATTGCAAAACCTGTATCATGTTATCAAGTTTTACTTTATGCCAAAAATCCATAAAGATATTTAGTAAATTTCCTACCGTGGATATATCTAAACTTAATTAAATTTTAAATGGTTAGTTATATGCATTGTTAAGAACTTCATTTGGACAACTTTAAAGGTGATTTTCTCAATATTGAGATTTTTTTTGCACCCTCAGATTACAGATTTTCAAACGGTTGTATCTGTCATATATTGTCCAATTCCAACAAACCATACATCAATGGAAAGCTTATTTATTAATAAATAAATAAAAAAAAACCTGACCCTTATGACTGGTATTGTGGTCCAGGGTCACATATCTGCTTATAGCTAAATCTGTATGTTGTCTATAGTTTTACTTTATATTTACAAATTTAATTCAAAACTTGTATCTTGTTTTTTAGTCTATACAGTTTTACTTTATTTACTAATTTAGTGCAAAAATGTATCTTGTTTTATTTAATTTAAATACTTTTTAATTAAATTAAATAGCAAAATCTGTATCTTGTTTTTAATCAATACAGTTTTACTTCATAGTTACTAATTTAATGCAAATTTTGTTTTTTTTTTAATTTAATTATTTATTTTTATTTAAATTGCAAAACATGTATCTTGTTTTTATTTAATTTAATGTAATTTTTTTAATTAAATTAAATCGGTGATAAAGGTGATTTTCTCAATATTGAGATTTTTTTTTTGCACCCTCAGATTTTCACACAGTTGTATCTGTCATATATTGTCCTATTCCAACAAACCATACATCAATGGAAAGCTTATTTATTAATAAATAAAAAAAAGTCCTGACCCTTATGACTGGTATTGTGCCCCAGGGTCACATATCTGCTTATAAGTTTCTGTTTACTTTTAAAATACATTTAATTCTATCAAAAACAACAAACCAAACGAAAACCGTATCGAAACAAGTCAAACTGATGCTTTTTTGGACCAGAAATGTGTCTAGTAGACACTTAATTTACTGTGAGCCCAGAATGTTGATTCTTTTGGTATCTGCAATACATAAATATTCTTTTAAAGTCGTCACGTTGAATTACACACTAGAAGTGATTCTAGACCAGTTAACTCAGAGCTGCTCTGTCATTGGTCAGACACCTCAGGGTTTCTGCGACCTCCAGCCCCAAACCAAGGTTGATCCGCAGGCATTTATATGAGGCCTGAGAGCAAGTGTGTGACTGGTGAAGAGCGTCATGTGTTCGGTGAGCGCTTGGTGCTGTGCTGCTCTGCTGCTGCTTCTGCTGCTCAAATGCATGCTGGGACGGAGCTGTCGATCTGACGATGGCGCGTCTTTGCCGTGTCTGCCGCGGGTGCCCTTGTTTGGCAGTCTGCTGCACCTGCGCTCGTCTCTGCCGCCTCACCTGCTATTCACACAGCTGTCGCGCAGATACGGCCCTCTGTTCGGCCTGTACGCCGGACCGCACTTCACACTGGTGGTCAGCGAGATCGGTCTGGTCAGAGAAGTGCTGCTGCAACGCGGCCGAGAGTTCGCCGGACGGCCGAAGATGGTGAGCATGATAGTCTGAGACTGGTCCTGGACTAGCGTTTGTGGGTGTTTCTTCAACTAGGTGCACTTTTTACCTTGTGAAGTTGAATAAAAAAAAAACGTGTTCAAAAGTCACTTAACACAGTCTCATAAGTTTAAATAATTTGTCTAGTTTTAAGGTCTGTAAGAGGACAAACTTAGAGTACAAGAGAAATAGTTATTATTTTAAATTTTTATGTCATTTCCACCACATATCAATATACAGCTGTTATTTAAAAATATAATATCTTATTCCACTCAAGAATTGTCTAAGATCGTTTTTCTAAGTAGTTTTACCAGTTTTTCCACAATGTACAATAATTATACATTTGTCAATGAGATAAATGAGCTGCCCTAAGGACCAAGTGCTGAACTGTACAGCTGTCACACTCTCAAATTAAATATTGGTTTGGGAAAGAGCTTATTAGATAATAAATAACTTGATTTTTTTATACTAAGTAGAGCAAGATCTCATCAACTGTGGATACATTTTTAATGTGTGATGAGAACTTTTTTAATATTTAAAAAAAAAATGTGTGTGGTGATGGAAATGACAGGGTGTTGTGGAAATGACAATAAATCAACATGACTGCAGGGAAACAGTAGAGATATTTCTTAGAAAAATTCTTAAACTCATTAAATTTAGTTCACAAAGTCATTAACCTTTGTGCATCAATTTTAAAAAGTTACGCATAGGTTCACAGAGGACAGAAATGTCCATGTCAAAAAAAAACAAAAAAAAAAAAACATAAAAATTAGAATATTGGGAGTACAGATTTAAGTGTGGCCTCATTTTAAAGAAGACCCTTGGCAGATTATTGTTGAAGTTAAAAAGCTGTAAATAAAATTAAACCAAAAAAGTTATAGAGGTTTAAGTTATGGAAATGATCTATGAGCACTTTAAAATATATATATATATATATATATATATATATATATATATATATATATATATATATATATATATATATATATATTTTATAAAACATTTTGAATGAAACAACTCAGAAATTGAAAGAAAATCAAAGCCAAAAATATAAACAAGTTGTGTTCCAAATTTAAGGTTGATATCTCAAAAAATTAGCTTTCAGTAAGAATTTGTTTTGCAGGTAACAGGAATAAAGCAAGTAGTTCGTGTTATAAGCCAAACTAAAGTGTAAAAAGTAATCAAAATGTAATTTTGAAGCCTTGTCAACAAAATGAAAGCCTATGAACAAATATCGCATCCTTTGATAATTAAATGGCCCAGGATTAAAAACCGTTAACCAATTTAATTGGTTTCAATAAGGACAATTTTGTCAAAAAGAGCTGAGAGGAACTATTTTTTTGGACCTATTGTAAATAGATTTATTACAGGAAGTGAGAGTGAACTTTTAAAATTTCAATGTACTTTGTAACCATACATGTCATTTCCACCACATGGCATATCTGTAGTTCTGTAGTAGTGAAAAAATGGAAGATAGCTTCACTGATTAGCTTTGAATTAATACTTAGCTTTTCATGTATGCAAAATACTCTTATTTATTGAATTAATAATTTAATAATTAATTTATTTAATAGCTTAAAATTTTCAGCTTTTTAAAAACACCCTTGAAGGTACAGCATGTTTGGAAATGACGTAGAATAAATACATTAACTGATCAAGCGATATTTACCTTGATTTTTCTTCATTTGTTGTTGATGGAAATTTAAATTCCCTCCATGTCCAACTTGTGCTCTGATGCCACTAAACATTTCTATAGAAAGCACCTAAACAATCTTTCACACAATTTTTTAAAGGGACATTTCAGTGTTGTGGTGGAAATGACACCAATAGCGTGCAACAGCTATATTTTGTATAAAAAGTAATATTGCTAGTGGTCTCACATTAAATACTATAATGTATTTGAATTATTTTACTAGTGCTTAATTCAGGTACATTAATAGTTACCAGATAAGTCATATTTTTAAACTGTATTTTCATTGTTGAAGTTTAAAAGTCTGGGTGTGCGACAAGGAGAAAACAATGATTTTGACACCTATAAGGAGGTTAAAAAGTAGGAAAAAATCTTAATAGAAAGGTAGTAATTTTTTAAGGTGGTTTTATTGTTAGTTTGACAAAGAAAGAGGAATTTGTCCAAAATTATATGTATTTTTAAAATTATGATCAAAAAACATAAAAGTGCCCATAGTCTAAGAATCACGCTTGTATTCGAATAACGATTAATAATGTATAATGTGTAATGAGTAAATGTATATTTTGATATTGCAGTAATAAAATTGAAGGGTTAAGTGTGCTGCTTAACCCTTGTGCCTCAATTTAAAAAAGTTACACATAGGTTCATAGAGGACAAAAATGTCCATGTCAAAAAACATATAATGGATATGCATGGTGACCCCAAGTTTGAACTTCCATAATGCAGTTTAAATGCAGCTTCAAAGGGCTCTAAACGATCCCAGCCAAGTAAGAAGGGTCCTAACTAGCGAAACAATCGGTCATTTGCAAAACAAATGGACAATTTATATACTTTTTAACCTCAAATGCTCATCTTGTCTCGTCTCTGCGATGCGCATGCGTAGTCTGTGTGATCCAGGTCAATACAGTAAGGGTATGTCCAAAAACTCACATTTTGATTTCACCTTCAACTTTAAAATCACCCTACATCGCTGCAGAAGTTCCAGTCTAGTGTTTACAAAGTGGACATACAAAGAAGATAAAAGCCCTTTACAAAAAAAAAAGGTAAAACAGCGATGTAGGATGATTTTGAAGTTGAAGACGGATCACACAGACTACGCATCGCAGAGACGAGACAAAGCGAGCATTTGAGGTTAAAAAGTATAGAAATTGTCAATTTGTTTTGAAAATAACCAATCGTTTTGCTAGATAAGGCCCTTTTTCATCGGCTGGGATCGTTTAGAGCCCTTTGAAGATGGATTTAAGCTGCATTTTGTAAGTTCAAACTTGGGGGCACTATAGAAGTTCATTATATGGAGAGAAATCCTGAAATGTTTTCCTCTAAAAACATAAAAACATTTTTGTTCTGAAAGTGAACTAATCCTTTAAGAGGATCCATTTTAAAGAAAACCCTTGGCAGATTATTGTTGAAGTTAAAAAAGTTGTAAAAATAAAAAAGTTATAGAGGTTTAAGTTTATGAAAATGATTTATGAGCAATTTTTTATATAAAATATATATTTTATAAAACATTTTGAAGTTTGAACTGAAGTTGTGTTCCAAATTTGAGGTTGATATGTGTATATATATATATATAATATTTTTATTATTATTATTATTATTATTTATTTTTTTAAATAGCTTTTAGTAAGATTTTGTTTGGGTGCAGTACCAAACTTTTCCCATTAGATTTCTCTCAAACATTACAGGTGCACACACAAAAACACAATTTTATTTAGGACACACATACAAACCACACGCTGACATCCATACCGACATACCTTCACAAATATAGCTGCATAATTCATCAAATTGACTCTAATAATAGACTATAATTTGCATAAGCAGAAAACAAGAATAAAGCAAGCATTTGCCAAACTTGAAAACATGCACCATCTAGTAAAAAATTGTAAATAGTATTTGGGTTTCAATGAGGACATTTTGATCAGGAGAGGAACTTTTTTTTTGCAATTATAGTGTAAAACAGATTTATTAAAGGAAATGAGGGTGAAATATTAAAATTCCAATAAAAATATACACCTGTGCCAAAATGCATACAGTTGGCATTAACACAGGCAAAATGAAAAAAAAAAAAACTAAACTGAAAAAGACAAAAATGTCCGAAAGGTTGCACAAGGGTTAAGTGTGCTTAATTATGATGAAAGAAGTGCAAAACACATTTTTTCTTTTAACTTTGAGACTTTCCTGTAGTTTTTAATCTCTCTGTCTCTGTTTGTCAAGGTGACCACGGATGTGTTGACTCAGGGTGGGAAGGATATCGCGTTTGCAGACTACAGTCCGCTGTGGAAGAACCATCGGCGTCTGGTGCACAACTCCTTCACGCTGTTTGGCGAGGGATCCAGCAAACTACAGACCATCGGTAAACAAACCCAGCATGGAAGCTTGCATATTTATTTTCCTTAAACCTGGAAATAATCTGAAAGTATTTCAGATTGTGATTTAGGTAAATGAGTGATATCATGATAATGTGACATCATCAGGCAGTCACACATTCATGCTTCCGTAATTCCATAAATTCAGAATTGCGATATACAAACTAAGAATTGCAATATAAACTCAGAATTGCAATTTTGAGTTTGTATATTGCAATTCTGAGTTTATATTGCAATTCTGTGTTTATATATTGCAATTTTGAGTTTATATCGCAATTCTGAGTTTATATCGCAATTCTGTGTTTATATATTGCAATTTTGAGTTTATATCGCAATTCTGTGTTTATATATTGCAATTCTGTTTAAATTGCAATTCTGAGTTTGTCTCGTAATTCTGACTTTATATAATCGCAATTCTGTGTTTATATATTGCAATTTTGAGTTTATATTGCAATTCTGATTTTATATCGCAATTCCGTGTTTATATATCGCAATTTTGATTTTATATTGCAATTCTGAGTTTATATTGCAATTCTGTGTTTATATATTGCAATTTTGAATTTATATTGCAATTCTGAGTTTATATCGCAATTCCGTGTTTATATTGCAATTCTGATTTTATATCGCAATTCCGTGTTTATATATCGCAATTTTGAGTTTATATTGCAATTCTGAGTTTATATTGCAATTCTGTGTTTATATATTGCAATTTTGAATTTATATTGCAATTCTGAGTTTATATCGCAATTCTGTGTTTATATATTGCAATTTTGAGTTTATATCGCAATTCTGAGTTTATATCGCAATTCTGTGTTTATATATTGCAATTTTGAGTTTATATCGCAATTCTGAGTTTATATCGCAATTCTGTGTTTATATATTGCAATTCTGTTTAAATTGCAATTCTGAGTTTGTCTCGTAATTCTGACTTTATATAATCGCAATTCCGTGTTTATATTGCAATTCTGATTTTATATCGCAATTCCGTGTTTATATATCGCAATTTTGATTTTATATTGCAATTCTGATTTTATATCGCAATTCCGTGTTTATATATCGCAATTTTGAGTTTATATCGCAATTCTGAGTTTCTATATTGCAATTCTGAGTTTATATATCGCAATTTTGAGTTTATATTGCAATTCTGAGTTTATATTGCAATTCTGATTTTATATCGCAATTCCGTGTTTATATATTGCAATTCTGTTTAAATTGCAATTCTGAGTTTGTATCGCAATTCTGAGTTTGCAATATAAAGTTTCGATATATAAACTCAGAATTGCGATGTATAAACAAAGAATTGTGAAATATAAACACAGAATTGCAATATAAATTCAATTGCAATATATAAACTCAGAATTGCAATATAAAAACTCAGAATTGCAATATAAAAACTCCTACGTGGGTCATCTGACATTTCATACAGTTGATTGATGACAAATATGCGGCAGTGCAACAACTCACTGCTGATTGAGCCTAGAGAGCGTAGTTAGAATGTCCCTAAAATTTAAGATATGGAACAAAAAAATGCCCGTTTGAGTTTTTGTCTCATACTTACATCATATAGTTAAGCAATATCACACCAGCAATAGGCTATAAGTCCAGTATCACACGAGTGGAAATGTGATACTGATCTTACAACAGTTCAGTAAGTAAAAAGTTTTTTAGACACAATGTTGTCTGTTTTGCTCAATTTTGCCAAGGAAATTACAAAGACAAAGCAGAACTGTTCGCCTCCGAGCAACACACAGCGACATTTAATTTCTTAATGCATGTTGAATAATTGGTTGAACCATTTGGCGCGTTGGATTTGAAGCGGCGCTGCACAGACCCTATCGGTGTATGCCATCAAAGTACCGTGAAAGCAATTCAAAAGCATGGAGCCACCTGTTCTATAGCTCTTGCGGACAGGGGCAACGTCCCCTACTTTTCAAAATCCTGTTTGTGTCCCCTCCACTTTCAAATTCGTTTGTGAAATTAATGTCTAGTATTGTAGAATGCATGCTCAGCACCTCTGAGAGTTTTGAAACCGAAAGTAAAACGCACATGTGCATTCAAAAGATCCCAGCCAAGTAAGAAGGGTCCTAACTAGCGATACGATCGGTCATTTGCAAAACAAATGGACAATTTATATACTTTTTAACCTCAAATGCTCATCTTGTCTCGTCTCTGTGATGCGCATGCGTAGTCTGTGTGATGCAGGTCAATACAGTAAGGGTATGTCCAAAAACTCACATTTTTTTCATCTTCAACTTTAAATCACCCTACATCGCTGCAGAAGTTCCAGTCTAGTGTTTACAAAGTGGACATACAAAGAAGATAAAAGCCCTTTACAAAAAAAGTTATTTTAATACCCTGCTTTTAGAGAGCGACTCCCCAAGGTGCGCAAATTAGGCTTCATATCATATTGAGGCTGTTAATAGTATGTAGGCTATAATAGGTTGTGTTGTCTATAGCTCTGTATCATGCTTAAAAAATTCGGTCTCTCTTTGCACTTTGAAAATTGAGAGAACCTACAAGATAAAATTCAAACAACTCAAAATGCACATGCAGACCATGCAGGCATGTATTTGGTCATTGAGATTTTTTTTTTTAAATGTGGAAAAATCTCTTCTCGTTCTTGTGAACTTGTGTCTCATCTTGTCTCTTGAATTAAATATCAGAGTTAATGATAATCAAACAACACTAGATGAGGAGAAAGTCACTCCCTGCGCTTGACAGAATAGCATTTGTAGCTTTTAAAGAATGTATGTAGTGAAAATTCATCACATTCACATCAATGGACCTTTCTTAAAGAACCATTTACTTCACTCCTGAATGAATCAGCCATTCAAATGAATTGACCACCACCTACTGGCAGTTTTAGTTTATTTAAAGTATCATTTCATTAAAGAAATAATTTAAGATTTCCATAGTAATATTAATAAAATTAATGAAATAAATTATAGGTTCACCCTCCAAAAAATGACAACTGAGTCATCATTTACTCAGCCTCATGGCCCAAAAGAGTATATGTAATACATTTATCAAACACACTTTGGGGAGTAATGTCTCAGCCACATTTGATGTGTGATTAATTAGATTAATTAATCTCCACATCATGTAATTAATTAGATTAAACATTTTAATTGCTTACAAGCCCTAATATAAACTCAGAATTGCAATATATAAATTCAGAATTGCACTAAACACAAAATTGTGAGATATAAACTCAGAATAGCGTGATATAAACTCAGTTGAGAGATCTAAACTCCAACTTTTGAGATACAGACTCAGAATTGTGCTAAAGTCATAATTGTATGATGTAAACTTTATAACTTGCAACTGTGATTTTAAATTGGCAATTCTGAAAAAAAAAAAAAAAACTGAATTGTGAGATTAAAAAGTTGCAAGTACTTTTTTTTCTCTCTCTCTCTTTCGTGCCGGAAACAATCTTTCATAGAATCTGCTGTCTCCTGTCGACTATTTGCTATCTCCTATCAAACACAAGCGCTGCTCATGTCCTGATGAATGTGTGTGCAGTTCAGGAGGCTGCAGACGGTCTGTGTGAGGAGCTCCTGTCCTGCAGGGGTCAGAGTTCAGATCTTAGTCCGGTTCTGATGCGGGCGGTCACTAACGTCATCTGCAGGCTGGTGTTCAACTCCTCGTATCAGCCCAAGGACCCCGAGCTCCTGACCGTCATGGACTACAACGACGGCATCGTCCAGACCATCGCCAGAGGAGGACTCGTCGACATCTTTCCCTGGCTGAGAGTCTGCACGCACTTTTAACTCCCATATTAGAATCATTATCAGTATCACGTATGTTTCGTAGATTAATCTGACCTTTGACTTCATCAGATCTTCCCCAACAAAGACCTGAAGAAGCTGAAGCAGTGCGTTTCAGTGAGAGACCAGCTACTGCACAGGAAACTACTGGAGCACAAGGTGCAAACACACACATATTCACTTGCACAGTTATAGATGTTTGTGTCGTCTTCATGACCTTTGACCTCACAGATGACCCTCACCCCTGGAGAGCCTCGAGACCTGCTGGATGCTCTGCTGATTGGTCAGATGAAGGGGTCAGGTGGGGAGGATGACATCACAGAGGATCATGTGCTCATGACGGCAGCGGAGGCTTTTGGAGCCGGCGTGGAGACCACCTCCACCACACTACTGTGGGCCATAGCCTTCCTACTGCACCACCCACAGGTACACACACCCTTTACATACGTTTACATACATATAAGATTGATAGAAGATATATATATATAATATCTTCTATCAGTTCGGTTTCTATTTTAATGTACATTAAAATATTACATTTTCATCAGCCACCATTACTCCAGTCTTAAGATCACATGATCCTTCAGAAATCATTCTAAAAGCTGAATTATTATTAGAAATATCAAAGTTGGAAACAGTTGTGCCACCAAATATATTGTTTTGGAACCTGTGATTTCAGGATTCTTTGATAAATAACAGCATTTATTCAAAATAGAAATCATTTCTAACAATATACGTCTTTGCAGTCTTTTTTTTTGTATCAGTTTAACACATCCTTGCTGAATAAAAGCAATAATTTAAAAAAAAGAAGGAATAAAAATGTACTGACCCCAAACTTTTGAACAGTAGTGTATATTGTTAGAATATATTTCTATTTTAAAAAGTTCCTTTTAACTTTTTATTCATCAAAGAATCATGAAAAGAAGTATCACAGGTTCCAAAAAATATTAAGCAGCATGTTTTCAGCACTGATAATAAATCATCATATTAAAATGATTTCTGAAAGATCATGTGAGGCTAAATACTGGAGTAATGATGCTGAAAAATTCAGCTTTTTTTCACATTTAATGTATATTAAAATAGAAGAACATTACTTTGCATTGTAATAATATTTCGCAATATACATTTTTTTTCTGGATATTTGATCAAATAACTGCAGCCTTGATGAGCATTAGAAACTTATTTAAAATACATAAAAAATGTTCCCAAAAAAATTATTTGGTGTATTTTTATTTATTTATTTATTTAGATTTTGGGAGTTCCATGCTAATACATTTTCAATTTCAATTTCAATTTCAGTAAAATAAAATAAAATAAAATAAAATGTATTTATTTTGAGTTCCATGCCAAATAAATGTTCAATTTCAATAAATTGAAATAAAATAAAATAAAATATAGATAAACAAATACAAACAAATAAATAAACTAATTAATCAATTACAATGACAATTTTTTTCAATGTAAATTTATATGAAACTTCTAAAATTCACAAAAAATAATAAGATATTATATTTTGCTTAATTATATTGTTTGTGTTTTATAATATATTTTAAAGACCATTTTGTTAATTATAATAGAATAGAATAGAATAGAATAGAATAGAATGGATATATATATATAAAAAGTTATTAAAAATAAATTATATATTTCCTAATGCTTATTTATTTATTTATTTTTCACAATTATTTGGGGTATTTTTATGTATTTATTTTCATTTTGGGAGTTCCATCCCGAATACATTTTCAATTTCAATAAATTGAAATGAAATGAAATGAAATAAATGAATAAATAAATTCTTTCCTCCCACATTTAAGCTCTGGTGACAAATTTTTAATCCGTCCATCTAACCATCTATATATATATCCATCTATCATATATATCTATATATATATATATATATATATATATATATATATACATATACATATACATATAGATAGATAGATAGATATAGATATAGATATGTATGTATATATATATATATATATATATATATATATATATATATATAGATAGATATAGTATTATATTTAATTTAGATTTAATGTAAAAATTATATTTATATTTTAGGATGGAACTTCCAAAATGCACAAAAAATAAATAAGGTAAAATAAAATATTATTATATTATTTGTATTGTTTTTTAATTATTATTTCTAGTAACATTTTATTCCTTATAATATAATTTAATAATATACTGAAAAAGTATTGAAAATAAATTATATATTTTAATCCTAATTAATTATTATTTTTTTTTTTTAATTATTAATTTTCCACAATTATTTTGTGTATCTTTATGTATTTATTTTCTGTACCCCAAATATTGCTAAATAATAAAGTAAGACATTTTTTAACATTTTCATATAATTATATTTAAATGTAGGGACACCTGACACACACACACCCACAGCGCTGCAGCATTGACCTATGTTGTATCTATACAGGAAATGAAGTGTGTGTGTGTGTGTGTGTGTGTGTGTGTGTGTGTGTGCAGGTGCAGGAGCGTGTCCACTCTGAGCTGGATGAGTGTGTGGGTCGGGACCGTCCTCTGTCTCTGAGTGAGCGCTCCCGTCTCCCCTTCCTGGACGCCGTTCTCTGTGAGGTGATGCGGATCCGTCCCGTCAGCCCCGTCCTCATCCCGCACGTTGCTATGCAGGACACCAGGTAACCATAGCAATACCGGAGTGAAACCGGCAGGTTACCATGGCGACGGAGGGAAACCATAATTAGAATATTAGATGCTGGGTTTTGTGCAGCACGAGGAAACATTTCACTGCTGTAAAACTTCTGAAAGGTTTGAGTCAGAGGATGTGGAGTCATTTGCTTCAATTTGCTAAAATTTGATTACATGAGAGGACAGTTCTGCATTTTGTTTGGATAATTTCAGTCTCATCTTACTAAGATCTAGACTGATACAGGTCATAGTGATGCTGAGTTTTCAGTGAGATGTCTGATTTCCCATAATGCCTCTGTGCTGCAGTTTGGGGGGCCACTCTGTTCCCAAAGGAACGCGTGTGTTGGTGAACATGTGGGCGATTCACCACGACCCCAAACACTGGGACGAGCCGGACCAATTCAGACCAGGTAAATGAAACACTGCTTTCATGTTCATTCTGGTGACAGAAAACACATTTTGGCATCCTAGAAGGTATAAAACCTATTGTCATATCAGATACACAAACAGAAACTCAAAGATCTTAATGCCAAACTGCCAAAATAAATGTCAAAGTGTCAGAAATGTATTCCCTAAAAATAAATAAATAAACTCTTACATTTTAACTAGTGAATTTTAAAAGTGAGAAAGTGTGAAAGATTAATTAGTTAATTTGTTTGTCTTCATTTGATTACTACCTTTTTAATATAACATTTGTATTATTTTCATAAACATTAAAATAGACAACAAAGAATTTCTGAATAAAATATAACATTTCACAGAATCCTATTTTTGTAAAATAATAATAATAATAATAATAATAATAATAATAATAATAATAATAATAATAATAATAATAAATATAAAAATTTAATAAATTTGTAAAGTTTAATGACTAAAGCAAAACATTTCACAGGATCCTACTTTTGTAAAAAATAAAATTAAATAAATAAAATAATAATAATAATAATAATAAATAGCTTTAAAACGTTAAAATTCATACATTTTAATGTATTAAATTGAAGACAACAAAGAATTTCTGAATAAAATAAAACATTTCACAGGATCCTATTTTTGTAAAAAATAATAATAATTATAAAATAAATAAATTAAATTAATAAATTAATAATGTATAATGAATTAAATTGAAGACAACAAAGAATTTCTGAATAAAATAAAACATTTCACAGGATCCTATTTTTGTAAAAAAAAAAAAATTATTATAATAATTATAAAATAAATTAATTAAATTAATAATGTATCATGGATTAAACTGAAGACAACAAAGAATTCTGAATAAAATAAAACATTTCACAGGATCCTATTTTTGTTATAACAACAACAACAATAATAAATAAATAAATAAATAAATCAATAAACTAAATTAGTAATTTATAGTGTAATGCATTAAATTGAAGACAACAAAGAATTTCTGAATAAATTATAACAAAAATAGGATCCTGTGAAATGTTTTAACAACAACAACAACAACAATAATAAATAAATAAATAAATAAATAAACTAAATTAGTAATTTATAGTGTAATGCATTAAATTGAAGACAACAAAGAATTTCTGAATAAAATAAAACATTTCACAGGATCCTATTTTTGTTATAACAACAACAACAACAACAATAATAAATAAATAAATAAATAAATAAACTAAATTAGTAATTTATAGTGTAATGCATTAAATTGAAGACAACAAAGAATTTCTGAATAAATTAAAACATTTCACAGGATCCTATTTTTGTAAAAAAATAAAATAAAATAAAATACTACTACTACTACTACTACTAATAATAATAATAATTCATTCATTCATTCATCAAATTTAATTAATTAAATTGAGTAGACATACTTTTATAATTTATATTTATTTTTAAAATTTAGAATGGGAAACAGAGCTTGGGACAGTATAAAAGTATATTTGGGGAGAAAATAAAACAGATACTACTAAAATTACTAAATTGGAAATTGGTTACCAAAACTGAATCCAGATTAAAAAGCCACCCCACCCCACGCCCTCCAAAAAAAATAAAAAATAAAATATGTAAATAAATTTGATTCATATTTTTTGTCTTGTCATTGTTCTCCTAAACCTAATTCTAAGATAAAAGCTCATTTTAGGAAGATCAGTGAATTAGGTGTACCAAACAATCACTAAGCAAAGAAGAATTAAATATCTGAAGAAATGTATTTTCCAGCAAGTTTAAAGTGATTTTTACCTTTTATGGGCATTTTTTACCTTTATAAAGCCATTCTTTTTTCTGAAAGTGTGCATTAACTTTTGCGTCAAATTTTTATATTTAATCAGTAAAATCTCTTCGAATAATAAGACATTTTAGGCTGTTACCACACAAACACAGACGCTGCATCTGAATTGCCATTTAGATGTATTTACCCACTGTTTAATGCATTTAAAGATGCATAAATAATGTTTTGATATTTTAATCCTAAAATGCTGATATTTGAAATTATAAAAAAAAATGAAAACGTACTTTAAATGTGAAATTAAAACCACCAGTAGGTGGCAGTAAATCACTGTTAATAAGTAAGTCATTGCAATTGAACCGAATCATTTAAACGGTTGATTCATTCAGGAACAAAAAAACGTCATGTTGTTTAGAGACGCAAAACTGTGGCTGTGTTTGGAACCATTTTTGTTGGTGAAATAGAGCAAAAATAGGCAATACGGTGTCTCTTAATATTAACTGCTAGTTTATTGAACTGCTGTACAAAATCAATATCACATTTGTTATTTTTGCAACAAAAATGGCACTCTTCGTGTGATATTGATTAACTATATGAAATGAATACTTAAAGGGATAGTTCACTTTGAAATTAAATTTTGATATGTTTTAGCTTATCCCAAGGGCATCCAAGATGTAGGTGTCTTTGTTTCCGCAGTAGTTTCAATTTTTATATTTTTAGGTCCAACTGTTCTTGTCTGTCAGTCATATAATGCATGCCTATGGTCACCTCACAAAAGAAAATGCACAGATTCAAATTAAACAACTCCCCACCGTAAGTACACATTGATGACCTAAGACACGAAACGAGTGGTTTGTGTGAGAAAACGAACAGTATTTATATCGTTTTTACCTCTTGTAAACAATCACGTCCAAGTTGAAGGAGGCACGTATTCTGGTGTGTGAGCGCGCCGGCGCTACTCCCGGAAAGCTCCGGAAGTGATCCATTGCGCGAGCACAATTAATTATTTTCTTTTTTAAACATCCCTAAACATCCCTTTTTTAACCATTTCTTGTTTAAACATCCCGGATAAGCGCAAACGAGTACCATTTCTATTAGCCGTCTTACCTACAATCTCTGTTCTGCGTAAACAATGAGTGACGTTCACGCGCGAGAGATCACTTCCGGAGCTTTCCGGGAGTAGCGCCGGCGCGCTCACACACCAGGAAGCGCGCGCACTTCAACGTGGACGTGGTTATTTACAAAAGGTAAAAAACAACATAAATACTGTTCGTTTTGTGTCTTAGGTCATCAATGTGTACTTACAGTGGGGAATTGTTTAATTTGGACTGTTTAATTTGAATCTGTGCGTTTTCTTTTGTGAGGTGACCATAGGCATTATATGACTGACAGACAAGAACGGTTGGACCTAAAAATATCAAAATTGAAACTACTGCGGAAACAAAGACACCTACATCTTGGATGCCCTTCGGGTAAGCTAAAACATATCAAAATTTAATTTCAAAGTGAACTATCCTTTTAACGTGAGCAGGTCTAAATTTAATACAGCAATCAAATGTTTTCATTACATTTTTTTCAGTGTTAAATGTTGTCAGTGTTCAATTCAAACTCTGAATAGAGCCCAGATAAATTAAAGGATGCTCGGTGTCATTATGCACCAGTCGGTCTGTGTGAATGTTTGTGAAACATCTGATCATCAAACACGCTTCGTTTGTGAACTTCACAGAGCGATTCCTGGACTCATCAGGGAAAAGAGTGACTCCAGGCAGCTTCCTGCCGTTCGGCGCTGGTCCGCGCGTCTGTGTGGGAGAATCTCTGGCCAGAATCGAGCTCTTTCTGTTCGCCAGCCGCCTCCTGCAGCGCTTCCACTTCAGCGTCCCGCCTGGGGCTTCCCTGCCCGACCTGCAGGGGCGATTCGGTGTGGTGCTGCAGCCTCAGCGCTACAGCGTGAGAGTCACACCGCGACACTGACACACTGCACTTCCGCTGCTGGACAGCAGGGGGAAACACTGAGAGCGCCGCTCAGATAAAAAGCCTTATAAATTAGCCAAGAAATGTTTTGATGTGAATCTAGTGTTCTGCACATGTTTCTCTGAGGGGTAGGGTTGAGTTGGAGGATAAAAATATCATTTACCTGATATAAAATCAGTGGAAGTCTATGCAATGTCCTTATTAAGATATCGAAACAAGCAGTGTCTTTGTGTTTCAGAAAGAACTTGGCGAACAGAAGAGGCACAGTATGATATAAAAAATAGACAATCATTAAAAAAAGAGACGACAGGAAATAAAATAATACAATTAAATTAAATAATATTTATTTAATATAATTTAATGTTACAAAGAAATTAATTAAATAATCAAACCAATTAATGAATAAAATATAGACGGGGAAGTTTATGGGGAGACACTGCAGGCAAAAACTGTTTTTTCATGCATCTGTCAATTTTGAGATTTTTTCATAAATAGTTTTTTCAGACTAGTGGAAAGAAAATATTCAAAAGACTCTGTCAAGGTGTTTCTTAGTAGCACTTTATCTATTTGTGTCAATAGGTTTCCACCTTAGTAGCACTTACACACACCATACTTTACATTTTTATTCCTGTCTATACCCTGAAAGTTTTTACAGAGGGATTTGTTCATATACAATACAATTTGCTTGATTTTATACATTTTGTTTCCCAAAAAATTGTTATATAGATGTTATATTTATATTTCTGTCTGTTCTAAGTATTTTCTGAATTATGGAGTGACAAAATCAGATGCCCAAAATTCCCTCTGTATAAACATTTGACTGTCAAATGTCAAAAAAAATATATATATATATAAAAAAATAAATAAATAAATAAACAAACATTTTAAAACTTTCTACTGGACTTCATCCAGGTTCATGTTTAGATTTTTGTTCTACAAATATATGCAAATTAGTGCATATTTCAATAAAGAAATGCCTCATTTGCATGTTTAAACCTTACGTTTTAGAAAAAAAAATGTTTTTGCAATTATCATTGTAATCAATCAATTGGGTAAGTAAGGTGATAACTATTTTTTTTTTTTTTTACCCTATTCACATGCAGTGTCTCATATTCATTCCCTTTATTAATTTGCAGAAATTCAAGGCATTCATCATTATTTCTTATCACTGAAATTAATCAAACAGTTTTTCGAAACTCCAAATCCGTTAAACCAGGGGTCACCTGGAGACCTGGTGTCCTACAGAGTTTAGCTCCAACTAATCACACCTGAACCAGCTAATTAAGGTCTTAAGGTGTGTTGAGGCAAGTTGGAGCTAAACTCTGCAGGACACCAGCCCTCCAGGATCAAGTTTGATGACCCCTGCGCTAAACCATTGCATCGCAAAATGATTCACTGTTTCGCAGCGCTTCAATCGCGTATCACAAATTATTTGATTCAGATCAGAACTTCAGTGCGGGTTCACAAATATTTTGCTTTAGACTTAATCTTTTGAGCGCGGATCGCAAAATCATTTGATTCAAATTGGACTTCAGTGCATTCGCAAATCTTTAGCCTTAGATTGGATCTTCGAATCGCAAAATCATTTG
>CM065132.1:34148371-34150871 GCA_033026305.1 Cirrhinus molitorella
TAAAAAAATCATGTTTTTATTTATTTGTATAAATATAAATCATATATATATATATATATATATATATATATATATATATTTTTTTTTTTTTTTTTTATTATTATTATTTTTATTTTTTTTTATTTTTTTTTTAATGTTATTAATTTTATGTTTTAAAATTGAAGGTCTGGATCTGGGATATAAAAGCAGCTGTCAAACAAACTAAAGTGTGTGTGTGTGTGTGTGTGTGTGTGTGTGTGTGTGATGTATGAGAGGTGTGATATGGACAGGATGGTCACACATACATAAAAACACACTTTGACCTCTGACCTCTTGTCTAGTCCTGGTCAGACTGTTTTATTGGTTGATGTATGAGCAGATGAGCTGAATGCACTTTAAGGGATATTCAATCAAACACTCAGGTGATGTGTGTGATCTGGAGCGTGTGAATGCTCCATCTGTGTGTTAAAGCACACAGGAAGTTGTGGGTGTTTCCTCAGCTGTTGTCTGGGGTCACGAGGAGTCACTGGGTCACTTCATGCCTGTTATACAACACTCACATTCACTTCAGTCTGGTTCAGCAAGAATTCAATCCTGATCATGTGATGATGATGATGATGATGATGCTGCTAGAAGTGTCTGGTCACATGAATGTCAGATGAATGTCAGATGGCATTTCATTACTTGTTTTATAGATGTCATGAAATAGCTTATTTTTTTTATATTAAGGTGTATTTATTATATGACATTATGCATTAAATCACATTCCCGAACTATTTATATTTCAAATTTATATATTTTTTTTATATTTTCAAAAATTAGATTTCAACATTTTGTGATGAAAGTGAGTTGAGTTACTCGTGCCAAACTATGATGCTAGTTTTTAGAGCATTGCTGAAGTGTTGGTAGTTGCTAAGGTGTTGCTAGGTGGTTCCTAAGATGTTGCCATGAGGTTTCTAGGGTGGTTGCTAGGGTGTTGCTATGTGTATTCTAGGACGTTTTCGGGGTGTTCTGGTGGTTACTATGGTGTTGCTAGGTGGTTTCTAAGATGTTGCTAAGAGGTTTCTAGGGTGGTTGCTAGGTGGTTTCTAAAATGTTTCAGAGAGGTTTCTAGGGTGGTTGTTAGGGTGTTGCTAGGTGATTTCTAGGATGTTCTTGAGTAGTTACTACGTGGCTTCTACAATGTTGTTAGGTGGTTAATCGGGTGTTCTACGTGTTTGTTAGGGTGTTGCTAGTTTGTTTCTATGATGTTGCTGAGAGATTTCTAGTGTGGTTACTAGGTGGTTTCTAGGATGCTGCTGAGAGGTTTTTTTAGGGTGTTCATGGTGTTTTTTAGGGTGTTGCTAGGTGGTTTGTAAGATGTTCCTGAGAGGTTTCTAGGGTGGTTGCTAGGGTGTTGCTAGGTGTATTCTAGGACATTGCTGAGAGGTTTCCATGGTGTTCTGGTGGTTACTATGGTGTTGCTAGGTGGTTTCTTAGATATTTCTTAGAGGTTTCTATATGCATATCGCAACGACATGCGATATCCAAGTTATTTTAATAAAAGGCTACTTTGCAGTGTTGCAAAAAAGTAAAAGTTTTAGGTCGACACATTTATTTATTTATTTTGTACTGATGGTTTAATTGCCTTTATTCATGTTTGCTATAGTTTTTACTGTGGTATTGAAGAAGTACAGTGTACTTTATGTAAGTAATAAACGGAAAATCAACATTACATTGATATAAAATAAGTGCCATTCATTTTTTTTTGTTTGTTTGTTTACACTGATGTTGAAGTTACATTTTCAGATTTTACATTACTTTTTATGTAATGCTAAACACTGCCGGTCACTTTCAGAAGTTGTAGTGATGCTTTCTTTTCAAGAAAGAATAAGAAACATATATTGGTTATATAATTTTCATTTTTAAGTATTTTAAAATATAATTTAATTTGATTTTGCACTTTTAAAGCAATATCGTATCTCATATCGAATGTCGTGTTATTTAACAAGGTATCACATTTTTCTTTAATATTGCACAGCCCTAGTTTCTTTGGTGTTTTTGGTTGTTTCTGTGTTTGCGTCTCACCTTTTTTCCCACCTGTTTTATCGTTCAGCAAATTAATTCTGATAAACAGTGCAAATGTTCAAATGTGCTGCACTGCAAACCATGAACACACTCATAAGGAAAGCAGTTTATTTTGACACACATCACTGCATCAGCTGAATGATGTGATTGTTGGTGAGAATAGTGAAACCAGAATAATTAAAATGCTAATGAGCCCCTCAAAAATCTCACGCATGAATCATTTGTTTGCATTGAAGCTTCATTGTGTGTAAATGAGCCCTGAGTTGTGTTGCTCTAGATTTGAGATACGGACTTGTGTGTGTGTGTGTGTGTGTGTGTTTGTCTTCTCATCAAGGCCAAGTGTTTCCCGTCTCACACAGACACATGAAGAATTTCTCGTTTCTGACTGTGGGAAACTGTTTCAGTGGAAAAAGCAGCTACATTTTATCCAGGATGTGCATCAATAGTCCAATTA
>CM065132.1:36690871-36859410 GCA_033026305.1 Cirrhinus molitorella
AATAAATAAATAAAAAACTGCTAAGGTCAATATTATTAGCCCCCTTAAGCAATTATTAGTTTGATTAGCTATAAAACAAAGCACTGTAGTCCACCACTGTTTGTCAATGACTTGCCAAATTAACCTAATTTGCCTGATTAACCTAATTAACCTAGTTAAGCCTTTAAATTGCTCTTTAAGCTGAGGATTAGTATCTTGCAAAACAACTAGTAAAATAATATGCACTGTCATCATGGCAAAGACAAAAGAAATTAGTTTGGACTTGAGAGAAAGAAATGTTAATGCTCATAAAGATGGAGAAGAATACACACGTTTATCAAAGCGTTTTCAAGTGTCAAGAACTGCAGTGAGATGCATTATCAATAAGTTTAAAGAGACCAACACAGTGGAGAACAAGACGGGCAGAGGCAGGAAGCAAAAGATTTCAAAAACTTTGGAAAGAAAACTAGTGAGAGAGATTTCTAAAGACCCAATAACAACTGCCAAGACACTAGTGAATGAACTAGCCAAGTCTGGAATTGATGTCTCAACGAAGACAGTCACTAGAGCCCTGCACAGGAATAAACTGTGAGGTTGCCGACCAAGAAAGACTCCACTTCTGAAGAAGAGACACCTCCAAGCTAGAATGAAGTTTGTTAAGGACAAGAGGGGGAATGTGATGCATACTGGAAACATGTTCTTTGGTCAGATGAGACAAAACTAGAGCTATTTGGCCATAGAGATGTTGTTGTTTGGAGAAAGAAGGAAGAGACATTCAACCCCAAGAACACCGTTCCCACAGTGAAACATGGTGGTGGGAGTATAATGCTGTGGGGATGTTTCAGTGTATTTAGAACTGGGAATCTTGTCAGGATTGAAGGAAACATGAAAAAGGAAGACTATAAGAAGACTTTAAAAGACAGCTTCAGACAGTCTGCAAGAAAACTTGTTTGGGTCAACGTTTTGTCTTCCAGCATGATAACAAAGCATACCTCACTTCTGGTGAAGAAATACCTCCAAATGAGCAAAGTGAGTGTATTTGACTAGCCTGCACAAAGCCCAGACTTGAATCCAATAGAAAATCTGTGGGGCACACTAAAGTCCAGAGTTTGTCCCAGAAGACCAACAAATCTGGAGGAGCTTGAGAGATTTGCTAAGGAAGAATAGGCTGTCATTCCTTGGGAGACATGCTTTAAACTTGTTGAGTACTACAGCAAATGACTAAAGGCTGTTATCAAGCAAAAGGGATACACTATTGACTATTAACATCAGAGGGCTAATCATTTTGACCAGTAGACTTTTTAAAATTCTTGGTTATACATTTATTTCTATGTGTATTACAATTTATACATTTATTTATACATTTATTTCTATGTGTATTACAAACCCTAAAAGCTTCCTGAATAAATGAAAAAATTATGTTTAAAAATGCTGTGTTGATAAAATTGTCTTTCTGTTAAACAATCATTGGGAGTTATTTGAAAAATTATTAAATATTTTATAAGGGGCTACTAATTTTGTCTTCAACTGTATGTGCATAAGAGGCTAGGGTAAACCTACAGTGATCACAAGCAGGATCTATATCCTGAAAGTGATTAGATAATTTTAACTTTGTTCAATGTACACAATGCACAAATTTGCACTGCAGAAGTCCATGGCTGCGTCTGAAACCGACTACTTCTCTACAATATAGTACGCAAAAAGCAGTAGGCAAGCGAATAAGTGCGTTTGAATCTTCAGTATTTATAAAAGAGTAGGCAAGGATTAGTAGGCGAGTACAATAATTCTCGTGAGATTCTGACAAAAGTATACTTAATTCGCATTCTCATGAGCCTAATTACCTACTATATAGTAGGAAAAAAGAGTATGTGAAAAAATAAGTACGTTTGAAACCTCAGTATTCCTAAAAGATTAGGCGAGAAATCCCCGGATCTCCTACTGCTTCATTGTTGAATTGTTGACTAAAGTCGTTATTTTTGTTTTCTTTGCGTACAAAAAGTATTCTCGTAGCTTCGTAAAATTATGGTTAAACCACTGATGGCAGATGGACTATTTTGACAACGTCTTTCATACGTTTCTGGGCCTTGACAGTTTTATTTACTTGGCAGTCAATGGGACAGTCAAAAAGCTACCGGATTTCATCCAAAATATCTTAAACTGTGTTCCAAAGACGATCGAACCTTTTACGGGTTTGGAACGACATGGGGGTAAGTGATTAATGACACAATTTTCATTTTGGGATGAACTATCCCTTTAAGTTGTAGTTTATTTTAATTGTTGTAATTTCAAACAGATGTATTACAGCACTTTTCTGATTTCTTGATTCTTGATTTCTGTGCCTTTGCTGCAGATCTTTTGTGGTGGAGCAGGACCTGCAAGGAAAGATGACAGCAGCATTTGTGGGGAAAAAACAGGAAAACCTGAAACAAAATATAAAGCAAGATTATTTTGTTACTTCTAATACAGAGATCAAATGCCATTGTGCTGTTAAAATGACAGCTTTTGTATTATATTTGTGCATCTTTGTATGATCTGAAATGTCTGCAGACTGGTGTGACCAGTGAGAAAGGAGAAATCCACAGCAGCATCCTGGAAATGGTCTAATGTCATGGATGAAAGCCTCCATCACTCCATCTGCCCTTGTCGCCTCATCTGGACCAGATGTTGCTGTGGCCTCTTTATCATCAGTGACCACGGAGCCAGCGAGAGTATTTAGAGAAAGACTGAAAGTCAAGTCAAGTCAAAGTCAAAGTCTGCTTTATTGTCAATTCTGCCATATATACAGCACGTACATACAGAGAATTGAAATTGCGTTACTCTCAAACCCTAGATGCATACAGGTAACATTAACAATAACATAAGAAGTAAAATACACTAACGTACAAAATAAATAATATATATATAAATACAAAATTACAGTAAAAGAGTCAATTAAAAAAATAAAGTGGCATTTATGATAGAGATGTATGAGATATAAAGTGACTTATGAAAATAAAGTGGCAATGGCAGATAGTAGTGCAAACCAGACAAATAGTCAGTGCAATGTTGGTGTAGTGCAGAGCTTAATAGTCTGAGTATGTAAGACCAATGCTCAGAGAGTCGATGTGTATGAGGTAGATGGATGAGGTAGTGAACCGTGGGGGGTGATGTCTCAGAGGTCAGGTAAATGGGGCAGAAAGAGGGGAGAGGGGGCAGAGTCGGAGGGAGTTCAGCATCCTGACAGCCTGATGGATGAAGCTGTCTTTCAATCTGCTGGTCCTGGCCTGAAGACTGCGCAGTCTCCTCCCTGATGGCAGCAGACTGAAGAGGCTGTGTGACGGGTGGGTGGGGTCACCAGCAATGCTGATGGCTTTTCGGTTGAGACGGGTGTCGTAGATGTCCTGGAGGGAGGGGAGAGGGACACCAACGATCTTCTCAGCTGCTCTCACTATGCGCTGAAGTTTCATACGGCAGGATGCGTTGCAGGTGCCATACCACACAGTGATGCAGCTGGTCAGGATGCTCTCGATGGTGCCTCTGTAGAAGGTGCACATGATGGGGGCTGGGGCTCTGGCTCTTCTCAGTTTGCGAAGAAAGTAGAGTCGCTGCTGTGCAGGCACTGAAGATGTGATTTTGGTCAAGTTTTCTGCTGGTTTCATCAGTCAATGGAGCCTGAGTTTCAGAAGCTTCAAAAGCATGATCAAATAGTATCATGAAACTACTGAAACTTAGGCTTTATTGACTGATGTTGTATGAACAGAAATATAAGATGTAAAATACTCTTATTACAGGGACCCCACCAAAGACAGGTGAAGGTGGGAACGGTGGTCAGCTGCAGAATTGGCACAACTGTGTTGAGATGGCAGTATGTGTCACAGCCGAGTCACCAGTTCAGTCATCTAACCACATTAAGGACTCCATTTCCCAGCATCCCACCTGTTTCACACCTGCACCTGATCCTCAATCACAACGCACCCCGTCACCTGAATACTAATCATCACCACCACCTGACTCTTATTCTCTCTGCAGTTCATACCAGTATAAAAGCACACACCTCATTACCTCTGTGTCCAATCTCGTGACTACTCCATGGAAGTATCCTCTGAGTATGTTCAAGTTCCGACCCATACTTACCTGTCTACTTACCTTCTGTTCCAGTTTCCAGCATCGAGCACCAGTGCTAAGCTCCAAGCCAGCATCCAGCTAAAGTTGAGGTGTGTGCTGCTCCTATATTTACCATTATCACCCGAACTTCCTGCAAAGAAAGAAAAGGACTGTTATTCATTGGCATTAACTCTGAATGTTTACTTCATTACAGTATGTGGGTTCACCGCCATTTAAAGACATGATTGTAAAGTGGAGTGGAGTGAAGCTCCGCCCACTGCATCATGGCTGAGGGTGAGCTGATTATATATCTGGGGCTGCTTGAAATGGAAAATGAGCTAATTGACTGGGAAAATGAACTGGAGTTAGATCCTGCCCCTTTCCTTCCTCCTTCATCTCTGCTGGTCCTGTCCAGCCCTCCTTCGTCTCCGCTGGTCCCGTCCAGCCCTCCTTCGTCTCCGCTGGTCCCGTCCAGCCTAGAAGTGGTTCCCAAAACTCCAGTGCATGCTTCACAAGAGCACCCTCCAGGGCACGCTTCTCAAGAGCACCCTCCAGTGCCAGTGCCTCGTCGGCGCCCTCCGATGTCCGCTCCTCAAGAGTACCCTCCAGTGCCAGTGCCTCGTCGGCGCCCTCCAGTGCCCGCTCCTCAAGAGAGCCCTCCTGAATTCAGCTCTGAGGACATTCACAAGGTCCCGCCCACCCACCCTTTCCTGTCTACTCCGCTGCTGGTTCCTGTCAGCCCCACAGCTCACCCTCAGCCCAACATCTGTGTGCTGGATTCGCCATGGGTCTGCCAGTCTCCATCGACGTCATGGCTGGAGGATCCCTCATCTCTGCCTCCAGCCTCTGAGTCCCGGACTCCGCCTCGGCCCTTCGACCCGTCGGCTCCACCATGGCTCCTAGCTCCCTCCTCCCCACTGTGGCCCATCAGTCCACCAGCTCCGCCGGGCTCCCTCGTCCCTCCGGCTCCACCTTGGTCTGTCGTCGACCATCCGCCGCCTCGGGACTCCGCTCCTCCGGCTACGCCTCGTCCCTCCATCCCTCCGGCTCTGTCAGGCTCCTCCTTCCCTCTGGCTCCTCCTCAGTCCTCGGTCGCTCCGGCTCCACCGTGGCCTTCTGGTTCCCCGTCTCCGCATCGGTCGCCGGTGCCATCTGTTCCGCCTTGGCCCTCCGGATCCTCCCCGTCGCCCTGACCCATCGGCTCTCCGTCTCCGCCTCGGGCTCCTCCTCCACCTGCTCCGCCGCCGTTGGTCGGCCCCCTGGAGTCGGTGGCCATTCCTCCTCCATGGCTCCTCCCTCCGGCGGCTCCACCGGAGGCCATCATCATGGCTGTGGCCTGGGTCCCACCTGGCTCTTCCTCCTGCTCCGGATCCCTCTTGTCTTCTCCCTGGACTCTGTTTTTCGTCCTCCTCCTGGGTAGCTGTCCTCCTCCTGAGCCTCCTCCCAAGTTTCCATCTGTTTCTGTTTGGACGCAGAACGCGCCATCCGGGAGGGGGGGGAGTACTGTCACGCCCCTGGACTGTTTTTGTTGTGTTTTCTTCCCCATGTGCTCTGTGACCTAGTTTCTGTCGTTAATTGATTGTGTCATTTAGTTCAGGTGTGTCTCATTTATCTCCCCTTTATAAGTTCTGTCCTGTGCTGTGCTTTTCGTCCGGTCTTCAACCTCACTACAACATTGTGTTCGTGTGTGTGTGTAATCCTCCTGTTTGGAATCCTTCTTGATGAACTATTAAAAACCTGTGTATCTTCATCTTCGTGAGCCTGCGTGTTCGCTACACACACCGAAGTGTGACACTGATACAGCCGAATCAATAATAAACCGAACCAATGCACTCGTCCCGTGAGTGTTCAGCCATTTTTTATTTTAATTCTAAGAAAAATCTAATTCCTAGCCTTGAAAATTAATCTTTCCCACCGTAATTGGCTAAGTTACAGGACTGGATCAGATTTGTAGCGAAATCAAGCAGTTTAAGTGACGTGATACTTGTGAGCAAGGAACACAGTAACAAATTCATGTGTGAATACAAAATGCGGGTTTATTGAATACGTAAAAGGGGGAAAATAAACCCTAACTAACAAATAACAAACACTAAACAAACAACACATAAAAACAGAAAGCAAGAGAGAGTAAGAAAGGTGCAGGAGAGAGAGAGAGAGTTGCAGTTTTAAATCAGCTATTCACATCTGCACGAACCATTGGACTTTTTCACCTTAATTAAAAGGGGCAAAGCTTAAGCGCAGCTATTTAAACTTAGATCAGGTACTTGCGTAGGGCTGTGTGTGTGTGTATCAAGTCCTGGTCGATGCGCTTTAAAGAAAAGTCCGTGTCCTGTTGGTTTCGCAGCAATCATGGGCGTCCGCAAGATTTCGTAATCCCGAGGGGCTGACGAAATTGTCCGAACTTAGCCGAAGCAAACTGCAGAAGGGGCGGTCTCGAGGTAGAGACCAGTCCTGAGGCGAGCCCGGAGAAGTTTGGGTATTGGAGTCAGCAACTTCGAGCCTCGAGCTCGGCGCCCGGGGCGCCGCATGGTGCACAGCGACGTGTCACGGGAAGGTTCAGCAACTTGATCCCCGCGCTTCAAGCACAGGTTTGCCTGTGCACAAGTGTTTTAAACTCCTGAGGCGTTCCTCCCCCAGGAGGTCAGTGATCCAATGAAAATGAGCCGATTCTGGTGCGAAACTTTGTTTCTTTGTCCCTTTTTCGTGTCTCATTTGCATTTAATGACCGCCTGTGAGGAGTTGTTTCAGAAATTGGACATAGATTTAGTCTAGAATACCATGGCAGTGTTATGAGACACTTGACTGGGCTATGCACCATCATTTAGGAAATGAAAAGGGAAACATTTAGATATGAAACATGGGATAGTACACACTTTTACCTGTAGTTTTATACAGAAAGGTAAATAAAAGCAGAATACAATATGATACGTCTATCCCTGACGTCATAGGTGAGATATAGTAACATAGAGATTAACATACAGCATGGATATGCATATATTTGTACAATTTTAAGCGTTTTTCATGGCTAAAGAGAGGGCTTTCCTTCGGCTCCTTCTCTGGGCCTTGTGGCTTCTCTCAGAACAGCATCTCTCCCCCAGGCTCTTTGAAGTTTGAAAGCAGGAATGAGATTCCTTAGCCATTTGTTCAGGGAGGAGGAGGTAAAATTTACACCCTTGTCAAGGCGGGCAATTTTTAGGAGTTCAGCCAGCCTTAGTGGTGCCATATAGGCTTTCCTGGGATATTTGCCAGATTCGGGTTGTGTCCATTTTGGGTGCCTTTTGGATGCTTTATGATCTAGCAGGTCAGCCTCCGGCCTGTGACCTGACTCTACACCAGTCCTCATCAGAAATTACTATTTCTAAGTTATCCTCCCACAAAGCATTTACTTGGGAAAGAGATGTGTAGAGTGGGGCCAAAATAAAGTGTTGATATAATGCCTTTCCATCTTAGAGGGTTCTCCAATACAAGATCATAGGGAGAGCATAGACGTGGAGCAGGAAAATTTTATTTTTTATGATAATAACATTTTATGCACAAAGTCACAAAATTGGAGGTCGCAGAAAAAATGATTCTTAGGAATATGAAACTGCTCGCACATCTGCTGGAATGAACGGAAAGCCCCCTCATTTTTTCTCTAATGCCTTTAGCATGCCAAGATGTAAAAGACTTATCAATTATTGAAGGATTAAAGACATGATTAGAATGAATAGGAGATTTAGGGGGCATAGTTGGCATCTCATCTGTTTCCAGATTTTAAGTGTAGATCTTACAAGTGGATTTTTAGTAAATTTGTCACAGGGAAAGGAAAGAGGAGAGTCAACTAAAGCTGCTAGGGAAGAAGGCAAGCATGAGGCTGATTCAATGGCTATCCATGATAAGGCAGGATCTTCATATAGCCAGTGCAATATAGGGCGAATATTTGAGGTCCAATAATAACATTGAAAATTAGGCAAAGATATTCCGCCCAGTGACTTAGGACACTGCAGAAGACTTTTACTCATTCTAGCAGGTTTTCCATTCCATATAAATGAGCTGAAAGCGCTTTCCAGCTTACGAAAAAATGAGTTGGGTATAAATGCTGGGATGCCCTAAAAAGTATAGGTGAACTTAGGCAGCACATTAATTTTAATAAAATGTATTCTACCTGCGACTGATGATGGGAGCAAGACCCACCACTTTAAATCTTGTTCAACTCATTCCAATAAATGAGGGAAGTTCTCAGCAAAATGTTTAGAAAAAGCATTAGGGACACATATATCAAGGCATGTAAATGAATGGGAAACTTTAAAAGGGAAAGAAGAAGTAGGAAACATTTCACTTTTCTGTAAATTCAATTTATAGCCAGAGAGCCGTATACACATATCATAATAGCTTTCGTCCTAAATGTGGTCCTAACTGAAATTACCATGGTTACCAAAAAGACAGGATAAGATATTAAAGTTTTGGATCTTTCTGTAATATGCCCCCAGGCATTGGTGAAAACATAGGATGGTAAAGGATGTTAAATAATGGTCTGACATTAAAGAATGACAATCTGTTTTAATAAAGCCAGTTTGGTCAGTCGAAATCTCAGTCTGTGTCTAATCGTGAAGCAAGAATTTTGGCTAAAACGTTTACATCAATGTTTAAAAGAGATATTGGGCAATATAAACTACACATATGGGGATCTTTGTCCTTTTTCAGAATTAAGGTCTAAAGTCTTTCCTTCACCCAAATGGCTAGAATGCGGTTGATTATGGCAGGCTTGTAATACTTCTGTTTGCATTGAGGCAGGTACTAGGAACAATAGGGAGGGACTGAGTCCTCCAGGCCTTTCCCAGCGATAAAAGAGAACACCCTGACGGAGTTCAACTTGTGGCCAACACAGCCAGTATTTTCTTACTGCTGGACTCTTCAATGCAACATCCTCTTTGGTTGGAAGGACTCCCATCTTTTTCCACTCATGCAGGATGGAGAGATTGGGATCAGCTCTCTGCTCTTGTGCTAGCTTTTCTTTTGAGAATGCTTCCAGCCAGTTCACACGTGAGGCTTCAAACAACTCTGCAGCTGCCTTGTTCTCATCACCTGCACCAGGGTTGTCGATAACATGTTCCTCTGTTGCACGCTCAATGCTCCTTACTGCAAGTGGAATCATCCACATTCTCTTCAAACCTCTCCCAGTGGTCATGCAGCTTTTGGCAATGTGTGACAAGAGTTGCTACAGCCTCTGCATGGCAGATTTGAAACACTCATCCCTGCCCGATAGCAGTTGCACATATTGGAGAGCTCACCACCACATCCTGACATTGCATCAACATTTAAATGATGTTTTCCAGCTCTGTCCTCGATGTCCACATTGTACTGACACAGCTCGTCCAGCCAGCGGGCAAGCTGACCCTCAGGATGTTTGAACCGGAACCACTAGGTAAGGCTGTTGTGATCTGTGCGTAGAAGGAACTTCTTGCCAAGCGTGTCGAAATTGGTGGGCGTTGAAGACAACAGCTAGCAACTCTTGTCACACAGTATCTTCTCTGAGCTGGGGTGAGGTGGGTGCTTGCGTAAGTCATAACTCTCTCCTCTCCCTTTGAAAAGTGCTTGGAGCATTCCACAATCCAAAGGGCATATGAGTGTATTCATAAAGGCCATAGCAAGTGATGAAGGCCATCTTTGCTCTGTCCATTTCATCAACTACAATTTGCCAGTAGCCAGATTGGAGTTCTAGGGTAGAGAAGACACAAGGTCCACCAAGGACATCAAGGCATTCCTCAATTTTGGGGAGAGAATAAGCATCCTTGGTTGTCAAGCTCTTGAGGTGCCAATAGTCAACACACCAGCAAATACCTCTATCCTTTTTATGAGCTAACACCATGGGTGATGCCCACTCTGAGGCAGAAGGTGTTATGACTCCTGCTTCCAGCATAGCATTAAGATGCCTCTCCTCTTCCTCTTGAAATCCAAGGGGAGTCCGTCTGACTGGCTGGCGTACTGGCCCAGCAGCACCAGTATTTATCCTGTGTGAATGGGGATCTTTGTTCAATACTTCATAAGCAACTTTTTGGTTACAAAGTCCCTTGAGGAAGAAGTATGTAGCGATTTGATCATGCAGATCGAGCTCTACGCCAGTGTACGGCAAGGTGACTAAGCGTTCCACCTCCTCTGCAAACTCGGCTGCTGGCTCCTTGAGCTGGCGGAGCCATGCTCAGTATTTTGTTGTCTTGTGCCAGTCTCCATGGAGAGGGTAGCTCTGGAAGGACCTGAAGTATGTGCTTTCTGTTGTATTACTTGTAGCTCAGCAGCGAATGGCCCACCCGTGATGTTGTGTGACCTTTTAGTACTATTTTGAAGGAAGAGTGAATCTGAATAAGGCATCCTCCTTTCTCTGACAATAGGCTGGGAGCTCTCATGTGAAATAAAAAAGATTCCGGCTTCGCTACTGTTCGGAAACTCTTGCTTACTGCTCTGCACTTTGCTTCCTGTTTATGTACTTTTCTCCGATTCTTTCTAAGATTTTAACTTCAACAGATCAGCACAGTGCTCAAACAACACATTTTTTCGAAATTTTTTGGGACTGGAATAATATTACGAAAAAGAAAACTCTGCCTCCCACTGCCAGCAGCTTACATTCCGGAGACAGGAAAGCACAGCGGCCTACATTCAAATAGACGAGAAAGAAAATGCCTCTTGTGGAATCTATTTGCTGCATGAACTGCCACAGACTTCTACGAAGGATTGCAGTTCTTGAAAGTTACTTGCTGGACTTCCAAAACAGGTGGAACAATTAGCAGATCGTCATCACGGACCCCCTCAGCATACAGCCGATGAGTCCCGTTAATCTAGTGAATCTCAACAGTCATTATCAAGTGTAAAGGAACAAGCCAAAACTGATCAACACACTAACTGATTGCACAAACAGGCACTCGAGACATCAGATTGGCCCAAGTATCTCATATTGCTGACATAGCATCCTCTACCCCAGATACGGCTATGACAAGGCTTGCAAACACTGGTATTTTACCACCCCCTATACACCTTAAGAACAGATTTGAAGCATTAATGAATGTGGGTGAGGAATCCCCAAATGTGACTGAACATGGATCGCATCAGCCAGCAGCTAACACTGCTACTAACAGACACTCAAGGTCGAGCAGACAGCGGCATTCAGCTCAGAGTGTAGCCGAGCCCAGGACTCTGATAGTGGGTGACTCCATTATCAGAAATATCAGTAGCAGAACTACAACTACATGCTGCTTTCCTCAAGCAACTGTCTCTGATGTGAACAAGAAGCTTCTGAACATTCTAATGAAGCACAAGACTGCAAATCAAATCATTATCCATGTGGGAAAGAACGATATTTGGAAAGAGCAGTCAGAACTACTAAAGAAGGATTTCAGAGAACTCCTTGAAACACTTTGAAGACTCAAAGTTAAGTTGTTCATCAGTGGACCACTCCCAGCAAGGGGAACTAACATGTTTTCACTGTTGCTTGGGCTGAATACATGGTTACAAAGAACCTGCAGTTTAAAAGGAGTCAACTTCATTGACAACTTCAATCTTTTCTGGGGCCATAGACAACTGTTTAAACTGGATGGCCTCCACCCAAACAAACTTGGTGCAACAGTGCTAAAGGATAATATCTATTTCTCCCTAAAACATCCTTCAGTACTGTGTGCCAATCCACTCAACCTGAATGGCACACACACACCTGGACAAAGTGATCAGAGGACTTCATATCAGCCTCCGAGTCATCATGTGGCTAACACATCCCAAAAGGTCATTGATAACACCACACAGCCACAACAACCACTGCTCATGGACACCATGCCAGCTGAGTCCTGCCCACAGAGCTCACAGCTCACAGCCCACAGCTCCAAGACTCAGCACCCAAGGATGACTTTCTGGAAAACAGCCAAAGAAGCCAGGACAACACATTTCAGCCACCGGAAACACCAGAGCCACAGCCCCACTCACCAGACACATTATCCCTCTGTCCAGCATCTCCACTTCTAAGAAAATGGAGGAATTTGTTTATGCTGGGACCAGACGTACAAAACTCTCGCTGCCAACATTGATAGAGTGTGATATGTTGCCAGATGATAGATCAGAGATTCCCTCTCCAGAGGTTGCTCACCATTATCCTCACCTAAGGCCAGTTGCAAATCAGATCCCCGCTGTTGATCCTGATGCTCCCATCCTCTTGCTTTTAAGAAGAGACATTCTGAGAGTTCATGAAGTTAGAGAGCAAATAAATGGACCTAATGATGCTCCATATGTTCAGCGACTAGATCTTGGATAAGTAATAGTTGGGGAAGTATGCCTGTGAACAGCGCATCAACCTTCAAATGTGAATGTCTATCGAACACACGTGCTCAGTAATGGTCAGACATCATATTTCACTCCTTGCCCAAAGCAGATTCAAGTGAAAGAAAGTGTTGGTGGAATACCAAAGCAGCAGACTACCAAGCTACTAAATTCTGATGGAATATCAGGTGTAAGGAGAACTGATAACTTGGGCTGTGCAGTATTCAAAAAAACGCCAGACGATGACAAGTCTGGGCTGTCCTTGGAGGATAGGGCTTTTCTAGAAATCATGGACAGTGATGTCTTCCAGGATTCTGCAAACAGCTGGGTCGCACTGCTACCCTTCCACTCCCCAAGGTCTCAATTGCCAAATAAAATGGATCAGGCTCTGAAACATCTCACATCACTTCGCAGAACACTAGATAAAAAATAAAGATGAGCTTTTTGACAATTACCATGCAGAGCATGTCCCTCCCATAAGTATTGAAGAAGAACACTGGTACCTTCCTATGTTTGGTGTGTACCACCCACAAACACCTGGTCAAATCAGGGTTGTGTTCAGTTTGAGTGCAGAGTTTGAAGGTATTTCCCTGAACAAGGTATTACTCAGTGGGCCTGATTTAAATAACACACTCCTTGGTGTTCTCATGAGGTTCCAAAAGGAGAGCATTGCAGTCACTGCAGATGTACAGCAGATGTTTTATTGTTTTGTAGGACCACAGAGATTTTTAAAGGTTTTTGTGGTATGAAGACAACAACCTAGACAAAGGGATAACCGAGTACAGGACGAAGGTCCATGTATTTGGTAGTAGTCCTTCACCTGCTGTGGCAGTTTACTGCATGCGACATGCTGCTCTGCAGGGAGAAAATGATCATGGCTCTGATGCGAATCACTTTGTGGTAAGAAATTTTTATGTGGACAATAGACTAACTTCAGTCGCCACTTCTGAGGAAGCCATTGATCTCTTAAGAAACACACAAAAAAGCTTGCAGCGTCAAATCTTAGGTTACACAAAATTGCATCCAACAGCAAAACTGTGATGGAATCATTTCCCAAAGAGGATCATGCCAAAGACTTGAAAGGCTTGGACCTAGGAGTTGTCACTTTACCAGTCCAACACAGCTTGGGTCTCTCCTGGAACCTGGAAACGGACAGCTTTAACATCCATGTGAATCAAGAAGAGAAGCCTTTTATGAGAAGGAGTGTTCTATCCACGGTGAACAGTCTATACGACCCACTAGGTTTTCTAGCTCCGGTTGTAGTGCGAGAAAAAGCACTACTCAGAAAACTTTCTTCTGAACAAAGTGACTGGGACACACCTCTTTCTATAGAAAGACAAGCAGAGTGGAGCAAATAGAGTAGCTTGGATAAGGAAATCAACACATCCTGACCAGTGGTGTTATGTGAATACCAATAACAACCCAGTAGACCTCGACACCAAAGTTGTACCAGAAGAGCATTTGCAGGACACATGTTGGTTTTCTGGACCACAGTTTCTACTCCAGAGAGATGCCCAAGTATGGACTGAGACCTTTGAATTGATAGAACCTGATTCTGAAATTCGACCTGACATATCAGTTCTTGCAACAAAGATTTCTGGAGCTCAGTTAACCCCCTGGGGTCGACGGTCACTTTTTTTAAGATCAGTGCGAAAGACACTGAAAATACTCTGTGGATATTAGTCACACAAATATGAGTTATACATCATTCAAAATGGTTAAGTGTATACTTTTTTTGTGTACACTCACAATAACAACTGAACTTTGTTCTTTTTTTAAATAAAGAAAACAGACAGGGTGTTTTTTCTGTCTTCAGCGTCTCCGCGCACTGCGATTAGAAACGCCTCAATAAATGTATCTTTAACTCGGTGGAGGCTCAGCACACAGACAGTTAATATACATGGATGGAAAGCTTAATATCTCTACTTTTAAATAAAGCAAGTCTTGTCGAAAACAAATGTTCTGTTATAAAGTAATCCGTATGAAACCAACGGCATGTTGAGTTTTGCACTCAGTGTTCATTAACAATAATGAAGTTGACGCCTCTCTTTACTTTCGCTTTTGATATGATAATTAGCCATGTGCGCAGCGCGGGAATGTTAACGCCCACCATCACCGCAAACTAACTTTGAGAATTCATCGCGTTCATCTCAGCTACTGTTCGCTTATGGAAGAAGACACACTGAGAGGAATAAACACAGAATTCACCTCAGATGAAGAACAGAATGCGATGCGCGGCTGATCCACGTGACGCGATCGTTTTGATGAGCAAGTAATGTTTCTTATTTGCATTAGTTAACGTGCTATTCTCACATATACTTGAACACATAGCTGTGTTTTTCTAAAACTATAACTCCTGGCTAAAAGGTTTGAAATCGAGTGAAAAGGATAGGTACAATTCATACAATACTATACAATTCATTTTATCTAAATTTTTACGACGCAATGAAGGTTTCATGCTCTACAGGCTATAATATAAAACAAAATACGATATAAAAGTAATAGGACTGTACTGTTTTTAGTGATCGCATACCTGCATCACATATGACTCTTCACTTGAATCTGAGGTAGTTTTATTAACATTATTTGTACGGAATACCATGGGTAGTTCAGTTTTTGCGATCGAGTAAATGCACAGATATAATTATTCACTGATGTAATTATGTGTGCATCGCCATAATATTGGAGTATATGTACTTGTTTGACGTTACTAAATAATAATAGATTCTCTAATTGTTATCTGTGTGCTCACACTGCAAAAAAATCTCTATCTTGGATTTTTTTTGTCTTGTTTCCATTCAAAATATTTAAAAATTCTTAAATCAAGAAGGATTTTCTAGACAAGTAAACATTAATGTCTTGTTTTCAGACACTAGAAAATTAAGTGAGTTTTTGCTTGAAACAAGCAAAATAATCTGCCAATGCGGTAAGGACAATAATCTAGCCTTCTGTTTTAAATAAGATTATTTTGCTTACCCTGTTGGCAGATTATTTTGCTTGGTTTAAGCAAAACCTCACTTATTTTTGACTTATTTTTTTTTTTAAACAAGACAATAATTTTTACTTGTCTAGAAAATCCTTCTTGATTTAAGAATTTTTAGAAATTCTGGCTGGAAACAAGACAAAAAAAAAATCTAAGCTAGAAAAGCATTTATTTGCAGTGCACCTTTTTTTTAAACATATTTGCTAGTGAAAAGTGTTAATATATCTTCACATTTGTAGCACTGCAAGCAAGGCACAACACTTTTCCCACATAAAGGAATTACAATGAAATAGATGAAAATCTTTGAGCATTCTCACATTCTTTCTTCACAGCACTCCAACTTGATGGGGGAACATTAGCCATTGTGGGAGTGTCTTTTGTCTCTCCTTGTGTGAATTACATGAATATTCAGAGCTATTAACACTCCCATGAATATGGCAATGCTGGCCAAAAAACTTACTTTCAAAATTCAAATTATTATATCTTTGTTTGTGATGAAGTGGTTGGAATGATTCTCACATCGTTGTGAAGTAAATATTCTAGCCTACAAGACTGATTACTCAAATGATTTCGTCAGAACTATTCAGTAGGTTTTTTTAGGCCATATTTTAGATGAATGTTTTTTTCCTAAAATGTGCTAACCACGCATACTATTTTTTTTCTACAAAATGCAAACATGTACATCCATCTTTCTCACATATTATTGTAGCACAGTTTGTGCTGAATAGCAAAAAAATACATATGGGCAAATAGTATGTTATAAGTAGCTGAAATAAGCACAAATGTCAGGGCATGTCAGCACACCTCAAGGGCCCCAAAATCACCTCAGACCCCAGAGGGTTAAGCTCTCACAGATTTGAGAGGTTCTCTAGCTGGAAAGTTCTTTATAAGGCAGAAGCTCGACTAATCCATATTGCAAGATCCTACTGTGGTAAACTAGACGACACTTGCAAAGGTTGGCATCACTGAAACAAATCCTGTAGCACAAGTGAGTTAACACAAGCCAAGTATACATTCATATACTGTGTGCAACATGAAACGGAAGAGTTTGAATGTTGAAAATGGAGTGATCCTTCCAAAACAAAGCCGTCTCAAAAAACTAAATCCAGTAATTGACGATGGGTTGCTGAGAACAGGAGGTCACATATCTTCATCAGACCTGTCTCAAGAAGAAAAGCATCCTCTTGTTATCCCACGCAAACACCATATTGCCACCCTCCTGGTAAGACATAATCACAGCCAAGTAGCTCACTAGGGATGTCATCTTACTGATGGAGCCATCAGAGCCGCTGGATTTTGGATAATAGGGAGCAAAAATCTTGTTTCCAGCATCATTCACAAAAGTGCTATCTGCCGCAAGCTAGGAGGAAGATTGCAGATTCAAAGGGTTGCAAATTTACCGGCAGATAGACTGTCAACTGATCCACCCTTTACTAATGTAGGCATTGATGTGTTTGGCCCATGGAGTGTGGTCTCACGTTGTATAAGAGGTGGCAGCGCAGATTCAAAACGCTGGTAAGTGATTTTTGTGTGCTTGTCTGTCAGAGCAGTGCATATCGACCTGATTGAATCAATGTCTGATTGAGTCTATGGCTGATTGAAACTATATCAAGTTTCATCAATGCACTGCGGCAATTTTTCTCAATTTTTTCTTCAAATTTTGTAGGGGCCTGCAAAGAGTTGAAAATCAATGTGAATGACTCTGGGTTGAATGCCTATCTCAAAGACACAGAGTGCACATGGATTTTCAATCCACCCCATGCTTCACACATGGACGAATCTTGGGAGAGACTCATTGGAGTTGCTAGACGAATTCTGGATAGTATGCTGATTCAAAATCCCACACGCCTTACGCATGAGATTCTGACAACTCTAATGGCGGAAGTTACTGCAATCATAAATGCAAGGCCTTTAGTACAGACCCAGAAGCACCTGAAATACTCACTCGAGCATTGTTGTTGACACAGAAATGGAATGCAATTTCGGCTCCTGAGGGAAATTTTGACACAGCTGATCTCCACACAAAACAATGGAAGCAAGTGCAGTGTCTTGCCGATACCTTTTGGAAAAGATGGCAAAGGGAGTATTTGTCAACACTGCAGAATCGTAAAAAGTGGCCTGATGCAAAAACGAATGTAAAAAGTTGGTGATGGTGTGCTTTTTGAAAGAAAGTCAAGCACCAAGGAACAACTGGCCTATTGGACTTGTCGTAAAAACCATTCCAAGTGCAGACAAATTGGTTCGTAAGGTGGAACTGAAAATTGTTGACCAAGGAACCACTAAATTCTTTATGAGACCAATCTCGGAAATAGTAATTCTCTTTTCTCCAAAAACTTAGACACACTGACAACACTGAAAGACTCTAAGAAGCAAAAAAGAGTACTGAAACGGATGTGACTGTAACACGGATTTGCCGGTTTGAAAATGAATCCGACACAGAGTCAGCTGCTGCCCGGGATGCAGTCACGGATATGAAGTGAAATTCAGCACATGTAGTGATCAAAACAACTCTGTATTTTTTCGGTACACATAAGCAAACAATGTTTTATTTATGAATAACATTACACCCCTAGAAACCATTTAAAACACCAAAACTGCATTTACCTGAATAAGAGTGTGTCTGGGCAAAGGCAGCTGTTGTAAAGACAGGGCAGAGCGGGAAATAACGGATATATTTTCACATTTTCAGTAATCCGAATGAATGAATGAATGGGCTGAGATGTGGACTGTCACAAACCAGCCACGTTATATATGTTTTTCCAAGTAAAAGCCAAATGTTAACCATAAGTTAACATATCCCACGGTGTGCCATAGCCAAGCCAAATATGGCTCTCATTTGTGTCCTGTCATCTGGGCCATATACCTCAATACAAACAGTCATCCTTAAGAAAATTCCCTCCAATTCTAAAGCCATGGCAAAGCATATATCCCAGACAGCAGCTGACTCTGTGCCGGATTTGTTTTCAACCGGCAAATCCGCGTTACAGTCACATCCGTTTCAGTGCTGTATCACAGTCTTAGACGGATCCGGCCCGGGCCTGGTTTCAGTGGGTACGGTCTACTGTCGCAGAGCGGATCCAGGCCGAGTCTGGTACGGAGCTGGCCCAGTGCTGGCCCACAGGAGCGGAAAACCAGATGCGTGCCGGTATTGGCCCGTTGTGCCAAAAGACACCAGCCCAAGTCCGTTTTGCAGATTTGCAGAAGTGTGGGCCAGAATCAGACCGGATGAAATTTGCTGTCTGGGATGGTAAATGTTTGGCCCATATGTGTTCAGCCATGCCATACCACGGCCAAACGTGACAGCTATCAGCCACATATGGCCCAAAGGTTCTTGCTATTTGGGTAAACATTACAATACATACACGTGTTGATAGTTTCATTTTGATCGCTATCATAAACATTAAGTGTTCATCCCCAAACTATACACGTTTATTCTAGTACTTCTGTTATTCAAATGTCTGTAACACAGAAATAATGATCATTATGTGATTTAAAGACAGAAATAAGATTGTGTCCAAACAGAGATCGCAATCTTTTTAGGATTAATCGTGCAGCTCTAATGTAAACACTGCACTTACTATCACGTTCTTGTCACGCCCCTGGACTGTGTTTGTGTTGTTTTCTTCCCCATGTGCTCAGTGTGACCTAGTTTCTGTTAATTGATTGTCATTTAGTTCAGGTGTGTCACACCCAAGTGTGACAGAAGACCGGACCATCAAAAACAGTTAAGCGTCGTATTTCCCTGTCATTTCTTTTCCGTTTTGATTCAGTTTTTATTTTTTATTTTTGTCTCGTCATGGACCCCGTGTACAGCCCCGAGTTTCTCCTCATAATGATGGAGCAGGGGGAGAAAACGCTCGAGGACCATACGAGACAGTTCATTACCATCGCTCGTTATTCCAGCTTTCCGGACGGTGCGCTCTGCACGTTTTATAACGCTGGCCTGAACCCCGCGTGCAGCGGACTTCGCCGCCTTCGTGGAGTGGACACTGGCGAGAAACAGGTCCTCCCTCACCATCCGCCCTGAGGAAAACCTCGCCAGTGCCACTCCGGACCCAGAGCCCAGCCCACCATCTCCCCGCTGCGTGGAGCAACAGCCCGAGCCCACCGCTGACGGAGAGCCAGAGCCCCACGCGACCGACGAGCCATCGCCAAGGAGCGCGACAGAGCTGAGGATCGCCTCGGAGCCCGAGCCCAGAGAGTCAGACCAGGTGCGTGAGCCGGCTACAGAGCACGCCACGGTGGAGAACGCCACGGACAGCGAGAGCGTGGAGTGGAGCTCCGCCCACTGCACCAAGGCTGAGGGTGAGCTAATTACATACCTGGGTCTGCTAGATCTTGAAAATGAGCTAATTGACTGGGAAACTGAACTGGAGTTAGATCCTGCCCCTTTCCTTCCTCCTTCGTCTCCACTGGTCCCGTCCAGCCCTCTTTCGTCTCCGCTGGTCCTGTCCAGCCCTCCTTCGTCTCCGCTGGTCCCGTCCAGCCCAGAAACTCCAGTGCACGCTTCACAAGAACACCCTCCAGTGCCAGCGCCTCATCGGTGCCCTCCAGTGCCCGCTCCTCAAGAGCACCCTCCAGTGCCAGCGCCTCGTCGGCGCCCTCCAGTGCTCGCTCCTCAAGAGCGCCCTCCTGAATTCAGCCCTGAGGACATTCACAAGGTCCTGCCCACCCACCCTTTCCTGTCTACTCCGCTGCTGTTTCCTGTCAGCCCCACGGCTCACCCTCAGCCCAACATCTGTGTGCTGGATTCGCCATGGGTCTGCCAGTCTCCATCGGCATCATGGCTGGAGGATCCCTCATCTCTGCCTCCAGCCTCTGAGTCCCGGACTCCACCTCGGCCCTTCGACCCGTCGGCTCCACCATGGCTCTTAGCTCCCTCCTCTCCACCATGGCCCATCAGTCCA
This sequence comes from Cirrhinus molitorella, assembly GCA_033026305.1. NCBI lineage: Eukaryota > Metazoa > Chordata > Actinopteri > Cypriniformes > Cyprinidae > Cirrhinus > Cirrhinus molitorella. The sequence goes on from CM065132.1 coordinate 36,711,101, forward strand.
CCAGCTCCGCCGGGCTCCCTCGTCCCTCCGGCTCCGCCTTGGTCTGTCGTCGACCATCCTCCGGCTCTGTCAGGCTCCTCCTTCCCTCCGGCTCCTCCTCAGTCCTCGGTCGCTCCGGCTCCACCGCGGTAGTGTTAATTTCGTCAGACGAGACGAGACGAAATATGTTCGTCAACGACCTTTTTTTTCATGACTAAGACGAGACGATGACAAGACTGCACCACTGTCCAAAAACGCTGACTAAGACTAAATTAACATGCATTATTGTTGACGAAAAAAGACGAGACGAAAATGTTTTGTATAAAATAAAAACTAAGATAAAATCTCTCTTCATTTTCGTCTTAAAAAGTCTCTGCTTTTTCATCAGCTGTTACGGCTTTAAAATATTCAGAATGAGTTCGCGGCTTCGCACTGTTGCTCAAGTTACAGGTCTCATACTCCTGCTGAACACAACACACAAAGCGAACACAAGTGACGAGCGACGACGACATGCTAGGTCGAAGGAAGAGGCTCGATATTTGGTCGCATTTTAAGTACAATGATACTGACAAAAAGTCAGAATGTGTCATCATAACTGACGGGAAACACTGCAGACAAAGAATTTCGGGGAAAAACACCACCAACCTTAAACGACATCTAAAGGCTAACCACCCACACATTCAGGTAAGTTAACCTAAATTAACGTCTCATAAGCTAATGCTGATTTTAGGCATCTACGCTGTAAATCAACCAGTTAGCTATGGTGTTTTATCACATTAAGCAGGTTATATATATTTTATGTTAACTTATTTTGCCACATGCATGTGTGGGTCTTCATATCACAGGCGCGGAAAGTGGGGGTGCTGTAAATGCATGTTTTTTCATTAACATTTATTTGTAATAAACACTTTGAGTTGGCTATTTAAAAAGTTTTATTTTTATGTTAAATTATGTAAAGGATAATGTAGAGCGAGGCGGCTGTAACGTTAGCTAATACAACACCAACAGGCTGATTAGGACCCCGACGCGAAGCGGATCCCGCTTATTGCTTCCGCTAAAGAAAATAGTGCGCTCCGTCTCTACGGTTAGAATCCTGTGTGTTCATGGCAACGCTCTGTTTTTCATGGCAACGGTGTGTTATAGTTAGCAGCGGTCTGTTATCAAAAAAATTAAATAGTGTGTGCGTAGAAAGAATTCGTCCACACGCCGCGCAAGTCCACCCTCTAGGCAGGCTTTTTGTGTTAAATTATATTTCCTGTCGCTGCGCAGGCTCTTTTATTGTACATGACGTCCCGATGACAGGTCCGTTGCATTACGATTAAAAGCAGTATCAATAAAGTAAAAAATGTGATGTGCACTGCAGTCAAGCTCCAGTGCGCTGTTTAAACGAGTGTTCTCACTGATACTTTTGTGATTTGCGGAGTTTTGACAAGTTTTATAGCCTTGATATTGTTTCTTATTCAAAAGTGGTGACAGAAAAAACTCAGCACCCCCAACCTGAAACCTCTTCCCACGCCCTGTCACAATCACATCATAATCAAAATTAATGTAATTAGACTTAGAAGCAAATGTATATGTAAGGGAATCAAGTTGAACAATTACATGTAGGCTAATATTCCTCCAAATATCATCAATAATGGTGTGTGCAATACCATTTATAACTTGCATTCAGTTGGTAATTTACTTTATATATATATATATAAACAATATATACACCTACAGTTTTGATCTTAGGCTTTTCATTAAGTTATTTTTTTCATTAAGTTATTTATTTCCACTATAACACTTGTGTTCCTGATATTATTTCATTTAATGAGGCCTCATTGTATTTATTCTTACAATAGATTCCAGATGTGGTCAAGCAACTAGCCAGGAAAGAGGAGAGGCCATCTATGTCAGGTGCATTCTTTTCTCACATCAAGTACAAGCCAGACTCCCAGGAACAACGCATTAAAGAGGAGGCTATAGCTAAATGGGTAGCTCGGACAGCCCACCCTCCACGGACAGTAGAAGATGAGGAATTCATCAACATGATGGAGAAAATAGATAAAAGACTGACTGTGCCAAAAAAGACCAAAATTACAAATCTAGTGGACCAAATGTACCTAGCTGAAAAGGTAAAATTCAAAAACAGACTGGCTATGGCCCGCAAAGTAACCATCGACATTGACATATGGACTAAAAAGGGGCTTACCGCCTCCTTCCTGGCTGTCAGTGCTTGCTATTTCAATGTTCAGGACAGTAAAGCTGAACACATACTACTGAACCTAAAGCAAATGGTTCACCCACACACTGCTAATTCTATTATCACTCTTGTGGAGGAATGCACAGAAGAATGGGGGATCCCAAAGGAAAAAATTATCATGATAATAACTGATAATGGAAGCAACATGGTTTCTGCATTTCGCGTTGAAGAAGAGGACACCAGTTCTGATGAGAACGATTCCAAGGATAGTGATGAAGAGGAAGAGGCAGACGAAAGGTCAGTCTGTGAATGGTGTTTGTTATTACAGAGAGCTTGTTCACTGTAATAGATATTTGATATTGAATCTAAAAAGAATCTGAAATAAATATGTTTAATTATTTTATGTAGTGATAAAGTGCTATTGTATAGATTAATAGTTATTGTAGGATTTAATGAAAATAATTGTTGTTTTGTGTTAAACTTTCTATCAGATATGGAACCTTGGAGAGGACCCCATGTGTGGTCCATACCCTTCAGCTTGTCGTCAACATGGTCAAAAAGGAACAAGCAATCAAACGTCTACTGGACAAGGTCCGGCATCTGGTGAGACAGTTTCGCAAATCGTCTGTTGCCACAGAACGGTTGCTGGAACAATGTGGACTCATTCTCATCAAAGACTGTGAAACCAGATGGTCCAGTTCTTTTTTGATGTTGTCTCGTTTACTCGAAGTAAAGGACCACGTGATATCGGTGGCTGACACCATGGGCTGGGACTGCCTGCTGCCCAGTGAATGGCAGAAGGTGGCCATCCTCAAAGATTTGCTCCTTCCATTTGCAGAACACACAAAGGTGCTTGAAAGTGACACGTGTTGTTTCTCCCTGGTTGTCCCTGCAATACTGGATTTGAGGAGCCACCTTTCAGACTTCTCCCTTGCTCATGCCAGGAGCTACAGGGATGTAGCTACACTGGCACAGAAGATGTCTGCAAACATGGATTTACGCTTCAGCTGTTTTCTGGATGTGTCGGCAAGCAACTTTTCTCCTCTTGCTGCAGCTGCTTGTTTTGTTGACGCTAGTGTGTCAGCAGAGACCCTGATTGACAATGATAATGACGACATACAGAATCTCCTCAGTAAAGCTGAAGAGTACATCACTCGCAGTGTACCATACCAGGAAGAGGTGACAGATGATGAGGACATTAGAAATGCAGAGGTCTCAGAGGTGCCTCTGCAAAAGCGGCCTAGATTCAGGTTTTTTAGTGCCCATCGGCCATCATCAAAGCCAAAGACCTCCAAGGCCTCCATCAGACAAGAGGTCCAAAAATTCAAAGAATCCCTGTCCCATGCAAACCCAGAAGAATCCGGCATGGATTTCTGGTCTTCTCAAAGCTCCACCATGTATCCACGGCTGAAACCCCTGGCATTAGACCTTCTGGCAATGCCAGCTTCCGAAGCGTTTGCAGAGCGGGTCTTTAGTTTAACTGGAGACCTTTCAAGTGGCCGCCGCAACAGAGCAAGAATTACATTAGAAAGAAGTGCCTTTCTAAAACTTAACAAAGTCTAGAGTGATAACTGCAATACTGCTCTGGTTAAAGTTTGGTTAGAGTTATTTTTATTTTTATTATTTTTTTTACTTTAAATAACCCGCAATGGTTTGCCTTTGAACTTGATTGTTTAATTCATTCCTAAAGTGGAAGTTTCAGCAGCTGTAGTAACAACAGCACTGTTAATTGTTGATCCTTGTTAAAGCCTTGTTAAATCTTATTTGTTATTTCCCAAGATCAACCTAGACTGTAAATAGGTTGTATTTTAGGCCCACAGTAAAGTAGGCCTATTCTTTTCAGTTTTTCCGAGTATATTTATTTTATTTCTGATTTGAACAGAAACATGAGACACAAGGCAACCAAAACAGTTTTAAAAACCTTTGTAACTTAAGTTGTCAGTCGGAGTCTGTTGGGACCCAGCTTTTGAATTGTGTTGGTTAAAATAAAATGCTCTTCAGAACAGGTTAATCATTTGTGAATGTGTCTCCTAAATCAGAAATTGAAAACCAGACACGTTTAACATTTGCATTCAACAAAAATCATTCAACAAGTGTATTTTGTCAGGTAATTATGACATTTAACCAATGTTTGAGATATGTGAAACACTTTTTTTACTGAAATGTGTATCAGTAATAATCTCAGTAATAATGTGTTATTTTAAAAAAAGACTAAAATTTTTTGACTAAACCTAGACTAAAATATATTGAGTTCTTTTTTGACTAAAACTAGACTAAAATTAAAAGACTTTTAGTCGACTAAAACTTGACTAAGATACCTTGAGTTTTCTTTTGACTAAAACTAGACTAAAATGACGAGACTTTTAGTCGACTAAAACTTGACTAACAAAAAAAGATATGTGAATGACTAAATATGACTAAAACTAACAAGGACATTTGGCACAAGACTAAGACTAAGACTAAATTAAAAATAGGTGACGAAATTAACACTACACCGCGGCCTTCTGGATCCCCGTCTCCGCATCGGTCGCCGGTGCCATCTGTTCCGCCTTGGCCCTCCGGATCCTCCCCGTCGCCCTGGCCCATCGGCTCTCCGTCTCCGCCTCGGGCTCCTCCTCCACCTGCTCCGCCGCCGTCGGTCGGCCCCCTGGAGTCGTCAGCCCTTCCTCCTCCATGGCTCCTCCCTCCGTCGGCTCCACCGGGGACCATCATCATGGCTGTGGCTTGGGTCCCACCTGGCTCTTCCTCCTGCTCCGGATCCCTCTTGTCTCCTCCCTGGACTCTGTTTTTCGTCCTCCTCCTGGGTAGCCGTCCTCCTCCTGAGCCTCCTCCCAAGTTTCCATCTGTTTCTGTTTGTGGCGCGAGGACACGCCATCCGGGAGGGGGGAGTACTGTCACGCCCCTGGACTGTGTTTGTGTTGTTTTCTTCCCCATGTGCTCAGTGTGACCTAGTTTCTGTTAATTGATTGTCATTTAGTTCAGGTGTGTCTCATTATCTACCCTTTATAAGTTCCTTCCTGTTCTTTGGTTTTTGTCCGGTCTTCAACTTCATGTCAGTGTGTTTAATCTCCTCCTGTGCTGTAAACCTTTCGTTGTGGATTATTAAAAGACTTAATTATCTTCATCTTTGTGAGCCTGCGTGTTCCTATACACACCCAAGTGTGACAGTTCTTGCCAGACCAGACAGATCTCGCAAGACACATCTTGTGCCACGAAATCTCGTCACATCCCTAGTATTTACATATTGTATTTTTTTATATTTTCAGTTTTACAGTAAAGGATAATTACGCCAGATCCAGCCTGGGCCTGGTTTCAGTGGGTGCGGACTACTGTCGCAGAACGGATCCGAGCCGAGTCTGGTACGGAGCTGGCCCAGTGCTGGTCCAGATGAGGGAAAACCTGATGCGTGGCAATATTGGCCCGTTGTGCCAAAAGACACCGGCCCAAGTCAGGGGATTTGCGTATGTATGGGCTGGATCTGGACCACATGATTTTTGCTGTCTGGGTGGCACTTATTCATTAGATACCAGTACCTATTTAATAGATACTAGTATTTATTCATTAGGTACTACTTATTTATTAGACACTAGTATCTTTTGTAATTACTACTAGTAACAATTCTTACCTTACTAGTCAGATCTGCTTTTTTACTTGTCTTATGTTATGACCAGAGTCAGCAACTGACTCTGTGCCGGATTCTTTTTCAAACCGGCAAATCCGCGTTACAGTCACATCCGTTTCAGTGCTGTATCACCATCTTAGACGGATCCGGCCCGGGCCTGGTTTCAGTCGGCGTGAACTACTGTTGAAGAGCGGATCCGGGCCGAGTCTGGTACAGAGCTGGCCCAGTGCTGAGGGAAAACCAGATGTATGCCGGTATTGGCCCTTTGTGCCAAAAGACACCAGACCAGATGATTTTTGCTGTCTGGGGACTAGTCCAAATGGCTACAGTAGAGTTCAATTAAAAAATGTACTAGTAAAATAAAAAAATAAAAAATCTCACTAGTAACATTTCGAATAACTACTAGTATATAATAAATGTGTACTAGTATCTATTGAATAAGTACTAGTATCTAATTAATGAATACTAGTTTCTAAAAAATAAGCACTAGTAACTAAAAAATAAGTACTAGTATCTACAAGTAAAGTATCATTAAGTACTAGTCACTACAGGAATAAGTACTAGTGTCAAATAAATAAGAACTAGTGTCTAATGATTAAGTACTAGTATCTAATGATTAAGTACTAGTATCTAATGAATAAGTACTAGTATCTAATGAATAAGTACTAGTACTTAATGGAAAAGTGACTAGTATCTAAAAAATAAGTACCAGTAGCATGAAAATAGATATTAGTACGGTTTACAGATTAAATGTTAATACAGCTTGCCATAGATTATCAGGTTCTGCTGTCTTGTTGCCTTCGTGCTGCTCGGGACCGGAGTAGAATTATCCTTTCACAATAAATCAAATTTGTTTTGCGCTGAATATCTTGTCATACTGTAATGACTCATCACCACGACCGGGATCCATCTGCAGCTTTATTAAACTCGTAGTTGTACAGGCGGGGGTCAGCAAACAAACAGTGCAGCAATACAGGGTAAACAAAAGCGTTGTCATGAGCAGGCGAGAGGTCGGGACGAGCAGCGAAAACATTAATAGTCCAGTAAGCGATAGCAATAGTCCAAAGAGGCAGGCGGCAAGGATTTGATGGTAGAGATAAACAGGCAAGGTCACAAAAAAAGACAGTCCAAGATAGAAATAAACGCTCAGAATTGCTCACCACGGCAAAACAAGACTTCGCGAGAAGCCGGCGGAACAGGAAGCTATAAGTATCTGGGAGGACCGGGTTCAGGGGTCGTAGGGAGTCAGTTCCAGGTACGGGGCTTATGGGAAATGGAGTGCGGAGAAGGCGAATCAATAATCTGGTTATGGAGCCCTCTGATGGTTCAAGAAGGGGGTAGTGGAGATGCTCTCTATGACATCTTGCCTGCCTGGGGTTGAGACGTTTGGCCGTCTTCAAGTATTCCAGGTTACGGTGGTCCGTGAGGACAGTGAACGGGTGTTTAGCCCCTTCCAGCCAGTGACGCCACTCCTTGAAAGCCGCCTTCATGGCTAGCAATTCCTTGTCACTGACATCATAATTTCTTTCTGCCAGGTTAAGCTTACGTGAGTAGAAAGCACATGTTAGAGGCATCTGTCTCGACGAAGAAGGGGCGGTTGGGATCAGGGTGACGTAAGATGGGGACTGAGGTGAACATTTGTTTAAGCACCTTCCTTGACGGAAGGTGTCCAGTGCAGGTGGTGAACTCCCCTCTTGACCATGCTGGTTAACGGAGCGGCAACAGAGCTAAAGCCTCTGCTAAACCGGCAGTAAAAGTTGGAGAAGCCCAGAAAGCGCTGCAGTTCCTTAAGGGTGCCGGGCTGGGGCCAGTTTAACACGGTGGTGACCTTGTTATCATCCATTGCAATGCCCTCACGGCTGATGACATAGCCGAGGAAGGAAACTGAGGTCAGATGAAACTCACACTTTTCTATCTTGGCGTAGAGTCTGTGTTCAATCAGGCGTGTAAGGACTGCTCTGACCTGCTGGATGTGTTCCTCTAGGTTGGTGGAGTAGATCAGAATGTCATCGATGTACATGATGAGGAACTTGTAAAGCATGTCGCGGTAGACGTCATTGACGAAAGACTAAAAGTAGGAGGGACTATTAACTAGGCCGAAGGGCATGACCCCGGTATTCATAGTGGCCAGTGATGGTTGAGAAGGCTGTCTTCCACTCGTCGCCCTCACGGATTCTGACGAGATTATAAGCACTCAGGAGATCGAGTTTGGTAAAGTATCGGGCATTTCTGAGTTGCTCCAGGGTGGAAGGAGCTAGAGGGTAGGGGGTAACGAAATTTGACAGTTGCTTCATTGAGCCCTCGATAGTCGAATAAGCAGGAGACAGACAATATTAGCACAGATTCCATTTTTCTTATGATGCAACGAGTGCATCAGGTGTTATGGGAAGTGTTCCTGGTTCCGGTTGACCTAATTAATGCAGCCTAACAATCCTTTAACGGATTTGAATATTAGAAATATTTAAATGTGTTATGTGTAGGCCAGGTTAAAGAGATGGGTCTTTAGTCTAGATTTAAACTGACTGAGTGTGCCTGCCTCCCGAACAGAATTAGGTAGATTGTTCCATAGTTTTGGTGCTAAGTAAGAAAATGATCTGCCACCCGCAGTTGATTTTGATATTCTAGGTATTATCAGATTGCCAGAGTTTTGAGAACGCAGCGGGTGTGAGGGACTATAATGTGATAAGAGCTTGCTCAAGTACTGAGGAGCTAAACCATTGAGGGCTTTATAAGTTATTAGCAAGATTTTAAAATCAATATGATGTTTAATAGGAAGCCAGTGCAGTGTTGACAGAACCGGGCTAATATGCTCATACTTTTTGGTTCTAGTAAGAACTCTAGCTGCTGCATTTTGGACCAGCTGGAGTTTGTTTATTAGGCATGAAGAACAACCACCCAATAAAGCATTACAATAATCTATCCTGGAGGTCATGAAGGCATGAATTAATATTTCTGCATTTGACTTTGAGAGCATAGGTCGTAATTTCGCTATGTTTTTAAGATGGAAAAATGCTGTTTTGCAAATGCTAGAAATGTGGTTTTCGAAGGAAAGATTGCTATCAAATAACACACCTAGGTTCCTGACTAATGATGATGAATTTACAGAACAGCCATCAAGTATTAGACTGTGTTTTAAGTTATTACTTGCTGAGGTTTTAGGCCCAATAATTAACACCTCTGTTTTTTTTTTTTTGTTTTGTTTTGTTTTTTTTCTCAGAATTTAGCAGTAAGAAATTTCTTGTCATCTAGTTTTTAATATCAACTATGCATTCCAGTAGTTTTTCAAATTTGTATGTTTCACCAGGCCTTGAGGAAATATAGAGCTGAGTATCATCAGCGTAACAGTGAAAGCTAACACCATGTTTCCTGATGATATCTCCTAAGGGTAGCATGTAAAGTGTAAAAAGTAATGGCCCTAGTACTGAGCCTTGAGATACTCCATACTGCACTTGCGATCGATATGATACCTCTTCATTTATTGCCACGAAATGATGGCGGTCAGATAAGTATGATTTAAACCATTCTAATGCACTACCACTAATGCCAACATAATTTTCGAGTCTATTCAAAAGAATGTTGTGGTCAATAGTATCAAACGCAGCACTAAGATCCAGTAGCACTAATAGAGAGATAAAACCACGGTCAGATGATAAGAGAAGGTCATTTGTTACTCTAATAAGAGTGGTTTCAGTACTGTGATAAGGTCAAAATCCTGACTGGAAATCCTCACAGATATTATTTTTCTCTAAAAAGGAACATAATTGTGAGGATACTACCTTCTCTAGTATTTTTGATAGAAAAGGGAGATTCGAGATCGGTCTGTAATTAATCAGTTGATTAGGGTCAAGTTGTGTTTTTTTAATGAGAGGCTTAAAACAGCCTGTTTGAAGGTTTTGGGGACATATCCTAATGACAGTGATGAATTTATAATATTCAGAAGAGGATCTAGGATATCTGGAAGCACCTCTTTTAGTAGTTTAGATGGGATAGGGTCTAACATACATGTTGTTGGTTTAGATGATTTAACAAGTTTATAAAATTCTTCCTCTCCTATAGTAGAGAATGAGTGGAATAGTTCCTCAAAAGATCTATAACAAACTATTTGATCCGCTACTGTTCTTGACGGCTGTAGGGTTACAATTTTATTTCTAATAGTATTGATCTTTGTTGTAAAGTATTCCATAAAGTCATTACTACTGTGCTGTTTGGAAAAATCTGTTGGTGCTTTATTTTTGGTGAATTTTGCCACTGTATTGAATAAATACCTAGGGTTATGTTTGTTTTCTTCTAAAAGAGATGAGAAGTAATCAGTTCTAGCAGTTTTTAATGCTTTTCTATAGGATACGGTAGACTCACGCCAGCTGGAACGAAAGACCTCTAGTTTTGTTTTCTTCCAGCTGCGCTCCATTTTCCAGGGTGCTCTCTTGAGGGTGCGAGTGTGTTCGTTATGCCACGGTGTCGGACTGTTTTCCTTAAACTTCCTAAAGGAGCAACCGCATCTAAAGTGCTAGAAAAGTCAATAGTCAAGAGTCAATAGTTTCAGTTACATCATCAAGATTATCTGAGCTATTGGATATACTAAGGAATTCATATAAGTCAGGAAGGTCACATATAAAGCTGTCTTAGGTGGATGAGGTGATAGTTCTACCATACTTGTAGCAAGGAGTGGGATTTACAGTTTTAGCTATCTGGAGTATACACGAGACTAGATAATGATCCTAGATATCATCGCTTTGCTGTAGAATTTCAATCCCATTAATATCAATTCCTTCGAAAGAAGGAATGGACATTGTTTTTTCCACAGTTTAGTCGCAAAGTCTTGATTTAGTTCTCCTGGTCAATTCCGAGCTTTATTTTCCCGTGTTTTTTCCGTTGCTGTCTCTGTCTGTTCCCTGGTTCCTGATCCTTTTCCGCCTGCCTATCGACCCCTTGCCTGCCTTTGGATTACTCTGTTTGCTCGCGGTCAGCCCTAGACCCCCTTGCTTGGACTTTGACTGCTCTCTGGTATTGTTCTGCGTTGTTCCTGTTTGTTCCTGCCTGACCCTGCCTGCCTGACCACAATTACTGTTATTGATAAAGCTTTGCATATGGATCCAACTGTCTCAGTCCCCTTCGTCACAGAAGACTTTGCCTACCCTGGATCCAGCAGCTTTATTTCACCCCCCCAGCTCAACCATGGACCCTTTTGACCAGCTTCTACTTCTCAAACAAGGAGGTATGTCCATTAAGGATTATGTTCGGTGGTTCTGTGGACTCATGTATCAGGTCCAGTTTTATGACGAGAACTATTTTATGGACATTTTCCGCTATGGTCTCGATGAGCCTCTCAAGTCTAGGCTGCGACTTGAGGGCCCGCGCTCATGTTTTTCAGACTTTGTGGATTATGCATTGTGGTGCGGGGACTCATCGTTGCCTGTGGGTTTCGTGGAGGAGGATCGCGACACCACAGTTATGGCGGCCGTGCCGAAATGCAATCTTCAAATGGCGGCCGCGCCAGCACGTGATCTCAAAGTGGCGGCCGCGCCAGCGCGCGATCACAAAATGGCGGCTGCGCCTATGGCCGTTTATGAGTTTGTGGATACTTTTGCTTACTCACCCAGCCCTACAAGCTACAGGGGACTTATTACCAGCCTGGGGGATCCACCGATGCAGACAGTCAGGTCAGCGCTCACCAGCATCCAGACTGCCCAGTCACCAAAGTCTGTTAAAATGGTCACACCAGAGTTTGCACATGTCAAGATGGCTGCCACACCAGAGCTTGCGCCAAACAAGATGGGCGCCCTTCCAGAGTCAGCAGCTGTCATGGCCGCCCATCCTGAGACAAGTCCAGACACAGCTGCCTATCCAGTGTCAAGTCCAGTTACAGCCGTCATTCCTAAGCCAAGTCAAGAATCATGTCTAGCCTCAACTGCCTATCCAGTGTCAAGGCCAGCCTATGTTCCAGAGTCAAGTCAAGCATCAAGTCCAGGCACTGTTGTTGATCCTAAATCAAGTCAAGGTACAGCTGTTGTTCCAGAATCAAACCAAGTCACAACCAGTGTTCCTGTTTCCAGTCATGTGGCAGAAGAGACCAGATGTGCTAAAACATTAGCCACATTTAAATCCAGACTCAAAATGCATCTGTTCAGTTGTGCAGTTACTGAATTAGCACTGTGCCATGTCCGAACTGATTGCACTGTATTTTATGTATAATCATTTTTATACCTGTTTTAATTAATTTTAAATCAATTTTTAAAATCATTTTAAATGTTTTTATTGATTATTACTTTTTTATGGTTATTTTAACTCCTCTTATGTTTTTATATGTTTTTATATGTTCGCTATTCTTATTTTGGTTTTCAAGCATTTTCTTAAGCCAGTCTGGGGTTAGTTGGAATCAGGGGCTGCTGCCATAGCTCCATGGCACAATTCTTATTGAGACATGTCTTAATTTATTTGCGTTTTCTCTCTCTCCCTCTCTCTCTCTCTCCCTTCATGTGTGATTGTTGGGCATGAGCAGACAGAGTGGTGCGAGTGCGGGCGTTGAGTGTGAGTGAACCCTGTCTTCCTTTTTTTTGCTTTGCTTGGCCTTTTGTTTTTCAAGGTTTTGTTATCTTTTTGACGTGCTGGCCCGCACGCTGGGCTAAATCCCCTCTTTTAAAGCATGTGGTTTCGTTTAGGTGATTTCTTTTTATGATCATAAAGGAAGATGAAGAACTTGATTTGTAACTGCATCTTAAAGTCGATGACTGTCATTATGTTATTTATGCCACGACGGAAAAAAATGAAGTGTTTTAATTGCGGAGCTTTAGATCATTTAATTTGCACATGTCCGAGTAAAACAAGTGGTAACAGATCAGTGGCTGATGATAGTGTGGGTACGGTTGGTAAGTCGGCTGTTGCCGGACCGTCAAGCACTGCTCTATCTGATACGGGGTTGGGTAAAATGGAAGCGACAGTTAACGTGAACCTGTCTGTGAGTGAGAGTGTGACGACTCAGGCAACGAATCCCAAAACCGTGGGCGAAAAGAACAGTCCAACCAACATTGATACGTTGGTTTCCAAACCCATTATGCAAATGGACATGCAAAGAGGTGAGTGTGTGGTTAATGTTTTGCAGTCCGGTTTGTGTTGGGATGGCATTGAAGTGGAGGCAGAACAGGGCCAATTTAAAGTTCCCACAAAGAGGAAAAAGGCTGGTGAGTTTCAGGCTACTAAAGTAAATAAGGCAAAGGTAGAGGATGTCTTTTGTGACGATGGAATGGAAAGCGGTAGTGAGTCTTCAGATTCTAACGTCAGTTTGTCCCAGAGTGACTTTTTTTAACCGCAGTTATGAAATTGTTGACATTAAACTCTTTCTCAGGGCCATGAAAAACAAAAGAGGGGTGGTGTTACTGAGTACTTTATAGACACAAAACAGTTTGTTGACAGAACTAGGCTTTTTATGTCAGAAGGCTTGTTTGCAAACAAGGAGATATACTGTTTAAAAAAGATAGTGAGAAAACTCTCATCTGGCGATACTAATGAAGAAAGTGAAAAGTCTTAATATCATGATCACAAAAGGGCGTGTGTGTTTAGTTTTATGTCTGTTCTTTTTCTTTTTTTCTAAAATGTGTGAAATGAATATTGCAACAATTAATGTAAATGGTTTAAGAGATATGAGGAAAAGTATTTGAGGTGATTAAACATAAAAAAAAATAATAATATTGTAAGAAGGTGTTCAATTATCCGATTGAGTTTTACTGATCATAGTATGGTACAGTGTTGTGTGTTTTTAAGTTCCGTTAAGCCAAAGAGTGCGTACTGGCAGCTAAATGTGAACTTGTTAAGTGATAAGTGCTTTAGAGACATGTTTAAGTTTTTTTGGGGTGAGTTCAAAACCACAGAAGGGTGTTTTAACTCTACGACAATGGTGGGATTTTGGAAAAATTCAAGCTAAACAGTTTGTATACAGTATACTCAAAACGTCACTAAAGAAACTATTTTAGTTATGAATACCTTGGAGGCTGATATTCTAAAGCTTCAACAATTGGCTGAAGCAATATTATTGGGTAAATGGATAGAGGGTAAACCAGAATTGCCTGGGGGATTAGTTTGGGGAACATCAGGGTTTAAATATTTAGGTGTTTTTTTGGGTGATGAATTAACAGTGCAAAAAAAAATGGGAAGGCGAAAATTAAAGTTCGTCTGGAAAAATGGAAATGCTAATTGCCAAATTTGTCATACAGAGGTCCTATTTTGATAGTTAATAATTTGGTTGCATCTTCTTTATGGCACAAATTTGCATGCGTTGATCCTCCTGTTCAATTGCTAGCTAAAATCCAGGCCACTTTAGTCGATTTCTTTTGGGATAAACTGCATTGGGTCCCGCAGGGTGTTTTGTTTTTGCCTAAAGAGGAGGGTGGGCAAGGTTTAATACATTTACAAAGCAGATTAGCAACTTTTCGGTTGCAGTGTATCCAAAGACTTTTAGCTGGTTCAGTTGACCTTAAATGGTGTGCTGTTGCTTATGTGATCTTAAACAAACTTGAGAAGTTGGGGCTGGACAAAACTCTATTTTACAGGAACATCTTTAAGGTTTGGAGTCTTTTGTTTTTAAACAAACAGAAGATCCACAGTCACTTTTTTGGCTTTTGGAGGAACCACTAGTTCTTGGAGCACGTCTGGATGTATCTACAAGTGGACTTTTTCCAGGACTTAACAAGGTTTTCATTGACAACAGAATCATTACCTTGGGACAACTATTGGAGACAGCGGGACTTGATTTTAAAAATGGTGATGCAACTGCTCAGCATTTGGGTTTCAGATCTACTCGCCTAGTTGCACAGCTTTTATTGAGATGGCCAGCTGCCCTTAAAGCAACAGAACTGTCTTTGCTGTTTAGTTTTCATGATGGTCTTAGTATACCCAATCCAACAGACTCTTTTCCTCATCTGCTTTTTTCTGTGAATATGGAAGTTTTTTCTGGGATTTTTTAGAAACTGTTGTTCCTGTGTATATTGATTTCTTATCTTGTAGTGGGAAAACATTGTACAAGTATTGTGTGATTAGTTTTAATAAGAAAATGCTGGATGGGAAGATTGATACCCCTTGGTGTGATTTTTTTTTTAAATAGATGCAGATAAAAGACCTCAGTGGAGGGCCACCATTGGTTAAAAGGGCAGGTGACTTGCAGTGGAGGATCATTCACTGTGCTATTGCAGTCAATTATTTTATTTCAGTTTTAAAGAATATTAGATATACACAGATATTGGTGTTAATTGCCCTTTTTGCAATGAGAGGGAAACCATTTTTCATGATTTTGTATACTGTGATAGGTTGGAACCTTTGTTTTTGCTGCTAAGGAACATTTTTGCAAGGTGTGGTGAAACCTTTTCTAAATAAGTGTTTATTCTTGGTTATAAATATGCAAGGAAAAGAAGGGTTTTTTTTTGTCAATTGTTGAACTTTGTAATAGGTCAGGCCAAGTTAGCTGTTTACATGAGCAGGAAGAAGAAAATTGAATACGACCAGGAACAGAATGTAGGTACTGTTTTTTCAAATATGGTACAAGCAAGGATATTGACTGATTAAAATTTTTATAAGCATATGGATGATCTTAATATCTTTGAAAACATTTGGTGCTGTAACAGTGCCTTGTGTTGTTTGTTTGAAACTGATGTGGTTTTTACATTCATGTGATTTTTTTTGTAATGTGAAATTAATTGTTTTTGAGTTGTGATTTTCTCTCTCTCTCTCTCTCTCTCTCTCTACAGATTTTCTTGTGGAGCATTCAAGTCTCTTTGTCAAGTCTCAAGTCACAATTCACTTTGTAGTTGAGTCAACGCAGTTTTAATCAGCGCAATGACTTCAGCATACTTGCGTCTCATCCTGGAAGAGAACTAACAACTTGGCTGCTGTTTATCCGCTTCTGTTTTGTCAGCGTCCGTTTTTTCTTTTGTTTTAAACGTGTAGTTGAAATTTCCAGATAAAATCCCTGCTTCTGACACCAGTTGTCGTGCATGCAGTTTTGTTTTTGCGTTGGCCTATGTGGATGTGTGTGAGGAATGAATCACGACAAGAGGATTGTTTCCGTAGCGTTTACTTAACTTCTTGCACAGGTTACACAATTCACTCACCAACATTGCAAGTGGTATAAAAGCACAGCTTGCATGTCACTGTTCCCGCTGATCGGTGCTCTTGCTCTGGCACAGAACAGCAGCTTTTCAGACCGTGCGTTGAGCATGTAAGCAAACTCTCCATACACATATAATTTGGCGCATACTCTCTGATAGACATAACTAAACAACCAATAGGAATGGGAACAGGGGTAACAAAAAAAGACTCTTTGGGAAGAAATAGTCTGGACAAAGTCTTCAATAGTTAGCAGGCAAACATTCAGCCTCCAGAGTGGGTGCTGCATGTACCTACATGCAAACCCCAGGCCAGAAGAAAGAGGAGAATGGTCTGAAATGACAATTGCATTGTAAGTACAATGTAGAACCAATGGTAGGAGCGTGACTGATGGGCATGAGAAAAGAAAGAATAGCCATGTGTAGATGGGTTCAGAAATCGCCAAATATCAGTGACTGCATAATCATTAAGAAAAGAATGCATTATTTTTTGCTGACTTTGAGAGGATTGCTAAAGGAATGTAAATTTGGTAGAACAGAAAGAAACTTATTAAAAAAAAAATTATCGTCATCGAAATTAGGTGCATAGATATTAGCCAGTACCACAGGGGTGTTAAACAGTAGCCCAGATACTATTATATATCTGCCATTACAGTCAGCCAGCACATCTGAGGGATTAAAATAAATATCTTTGTGAATAAGGATAGTGCTCTACTTGAAAATAAGGAATGAAAAGATTGTGAGACCCATCTTCTATGCAATGTAGCATGGTCAGAGATATTAAGATGGGTTACCTATTGTAGAAAACTCTATTTTCTTCTTTAAACCAAAGATCCAGGAGACTCTTGGGTATCTTTCGCGGAGGTCTTTATTGAGACGCACTGCGCATTGCTGCAGTCATCAAGAAGCCTGAATTTGGCCATGATACATTGTAGTTTATATAGGCATTCAGTGGGCAGTCCTTAAAAGTGTTGATCTTACAGAACTTCAGAAGTAACCACAGCTAAAAACAATACAGGAAATCAATCCCCCTCTGTGAGGTTGAGCAAACTTACTTAACAGTACCCAAATGGTTTAATCTTCACCTGGCCACGAGAATTGCCAAGCTGTGAAATTCACATCCAGTTGCCTTTCAGTAAACAGACGCCACTATGTTCACATTAAATGCCTAATACTGTCGCGCTGCGTGTATGGGAGGACAAACGAGGAGTACGAGGTCGAGCTCAGATACAAAACAAGTCTTTTAATAATTAAATCCACAAATAAATCCAACAGGAGACGGGCAAGGAGACACGTACACAACGACGAGAACGGAACCCAAAACAATAAACAGAATCCAACTAAAATAGGGTGGATAACAAGACACAGACAGGTGATGGTGATTAACTAATAATGACTTAATTAGGGGAGGGACAGGAACAAAACCAAATAAGGGCAAACAGGAAGTGGAAGGAACCAAAGACAAACAGGACTAAACCAAATCAAAACACAACAAAAAGAGTCCCAAAACCTGACATAACTCCCCCCCTCCCGGAAGGCGCGACCTCGCGCCCAAAACAAAAACATGGGGGGGTTTGGGTGGGGGCTCAGGAGGGGGACGGACATCCGGGAGGAGGAGAACAAAGGGAGTCCAGGGAGGAGATGATGGAGGGAGGAGCCAGGGAGACGACAGGAGTGTCCAGGGTGGATCAGCCGGAGGGAGGAGCCAGGGAGACGACAGGAGTGTCCAGGGTGGATCAGCAGGAGGGAGGAGCCAGGGAGAAGACAGAAGGGAGCTGAAGCAGGAGGAACCAGGAGGAACCCAGATCCCAGCCGTGACGGTGGCCCACGGCGGAGCCGACGGAGGGAGGAGCCATGGTGGAGGAAGGGCTGACGACTCCATGGGGCCGACCGACGGTGGCGGAGCAGGTGGAGGTGGAGCCCGAGGTGGAGACGGAGAGCCGATGATCCAGGTCGACGCCGAGGATCCGGAGGGCCAAGGCGGAACAGGTGGCACCTGCGACCGAGGCGGAGATCCGGAGAGCCGCAGCGTAGCCGGAACGATCGAGGACCGAGGCTGAGCTGGAGGGAAGGAGGAGTCCAGCCGAGCCGGAGGGACGGAGAGACGAGGCGCAGCCGGAGGAGTGGAGTCCAGAGGCGATGGCAGGGTGACGACTGACCGGGGCGGAGCCGTATGGATGAGGGAGCCTGGTGGAGCTGGTGGATCGACGGGCGACGGTGGAGATGAGGGAGCTAGGTGCCATGGTGTAGCCGCTGGGTCGGAGGGCCGAGGCGGAGTCCAGGACTCAGAGGCTGGAGGCGGAGATGAAAGATGATCTCCAGCCGCAACGCTGATGGAAGCTGGCAGACCCGCGGCGAATCCACCGCACAGATGGTGGGATGAGGGTGAGCTGAGGGACTGTCAGGAGACAGCGGTGGTGTGGCTGAGACAGGAACAACCACGAGAGGCAAGAGAGGGAGGGTGGGTGGGAAAACTTGATTCTTGTCCATAACAAATTCAGAATAGTCCATAACAAATTCGGAACAGTCCATAGAGTCCCCAGAGTCCTGAGCTTGCTCACCCTCATCGGTGGTGTAGTGGGCGGGGCTTTCCATAGCCCCCTCACACTCCACTGAAACTTCCACTGTCCGAAGCTCTGTTGCCGGCTCTCGCACCTGGTCAGACGTTGTAGGCTCTGGCTCCGGGACGATCGTCCGCTCTGTCACCTCCGGTGGTGATGGCTCAACGATCGCAGCAGGCTCTGGCTCTCCGTCTGCGGTGGGCTCAGGCAGCTCCGTCACGGGTGATGGTGGGCTGGGCTCTGGGTTGTGAGTGGGACTGGTGTCATCCACGATGTCCACGGTCATCGACGACTGACATGACACCAGTACCCACTCAATAAAGGCAGCAAAGTCCTCTCGAGGACCATCCCCAGACAACTGCCCTCGGGTGATATCGTTCAACCCGGCGAGATAGAAAGCGCGGAGGCAGTCGTCTGGGTAATGAGAGTAGTGTGATAATACTAAGAAGTCCTTAGTATGGTCCTCGAGAGATCTTTCCTCCTGCTTCAGGAGGAGGAGGGCAACGGCGGGAATGTTCATAACGAAAGTAAAACAAACACACTGTACAAAACGGGAAACAAAACACGGGGGAAAAAAAGGCGGTTTTTGGTCCGTTCTTCTGTCACGCTGCGTGTATGGGAGGACAAACGAGGAGTATGAGGTCGAGCTCAGATACAAAACAAGTCTTTTAATAATTATATCCACAAATAAATCCAACAGGAGACGGGCAAGGAGACACGCACACAACGACGAGAACGGAACCCCAAACAATGAACAGAATCCAACTAAAATAGGGTGGATAACAAGACACAGACAGGTGATGGTGATTAACTAATAATGACTTAATTAGGGGAGGGGCAGGAACAAAACCAAATAAAGGCAAACAGGAAGTGGAAGGAACCAAAGACAAACAGGACTAAACCAAATCAAAACACAACAAAAAGAGTCCCAAAACCTGACAAATACAATGTAGATCACCTTAGTTTTTTATATGATGTTACATCAGGATGTAGGATCTTCAGATTTTAAACAGATTCTTAAATTTGTAATCCTACAATCCCCCATTTGAGAGTTCTATGAAAACTCTCACATAACACAAATTTAAACGTTCATAAGTCCATTCTATAGCCTATGTTTGTTAACATAAGCCCCATCTTCCATTCATGTAACTTGAAGAAGTTACAGGAAAATATAACTTTTTCTGTGTCTTATCCTAGATTTACTTAGGTGTAATAGTTCTTTTCAGAACCATAGATGTTAACACATACACAACAAGGTATGATAACATGTTGTAAAATCTACATGATAACACAGAAAAATCATGTAGCATCAGTGTAGAAGTCTTGAAGTCCATGGCACTTGAATAGCTGTGAAGTCTGTTCTGTGAAGTCTTCTGTTGTCCATTTCTCCTGTATATATTTACTCAGATAATTCTTGCTCCTCATGAAGCTTGTTCATGGATTTCTGAAGTGATGCTTTCCACCAGGGTCCAGGTTATGAAGATGACTTGGCATATACACATACCTGCACAAAACAAAGAAACAGCAGACCAGTAGTATTCATGCATAGACATTTTTAGACTTCTCTTGATCATATAGTGGTTTTAAGTCTAATGATCGTATAGTGTTTTTTTAGACTTCAGTTGATCGTATAGTGGTTTTAAGTCTAGTGATCGTATAGTGTTTTTTTAGACTTCAGTTGATCGTATAGTGGTTTTAAGTCTAGTGATCGTATAGTGTTTTTTTAGACTTCAGTTGATCGTATAGTGGTTTTAAGTCTAGTGATCGTATAGTGTTTTTTTAGACTTCAGTTGATCGTATAGTGGTTTTAAGTTTAATGATCGTATAGTGTGTTTCTCAACCTAGTTTAAAGTAATTTGACACCTATAGAACAGTGGGGTGGGGACAAAACTATGGAAGGGGAATATGAGGAAAATCTTCGCCCAAAAAGGTTGGCCCCCGAGGCCTGTTGCACTTCGGTTCTTCCTTTGGGTTCCCCACTGATCTGTGTGTCCTAGTCTGTCCCTATACTTAGTGTACACACTATATATTCTGTATAGACACAAGTTTCTTATGCAGGAATTTCCAAAAATTCCCAAATTATTGCAGTTGTTACAGTTATATCCTTCAATGAAACATCAGTCCTATTAGACATCATAACAGAGGATGAGTGAATGAATGAAACATTCTGTAGTTTAAAAGTTACAGCTGTGAGTCTACATAATCAGTGTCCCCAAGTGGAAGAAGTGTTAGTCAACCTCCTTTTGTTCTGTTTACAAAGAACTCTTTCACCTTTGTGTTAGATTAGGGGGGTGATTAAGAACTCACAGCCTTAACAGTTAACACCTCAGCAAGCTGCCCAACGAGTGTGTCGTAGTGGGGAGAGTATGTTTCAGTGTTTCTAAGAGACTGCGTAGAAGCTGATTTAAATTGTTCATTTCTCTTACATATTTTTTGTTTTTCCTACACTCTTTCATCCTGTGTCCAGGTTTCCCACAGTAATGACAATTACCCTCTCTCTTAGGACATTGACGTTTCTGTCAGTTCTCTGTTTTTACATTAAAGGATGCTGCTGCAATTTTTACTCTGGCTTTAACATCAGAGTCTCTTTCCCAAGTAGCTAACCTGTCCAAGTTGTCTTGCAGGTTTCTGTTTGACCATGTGAGGTCTAAGAAAGGCAATGCATTTCTATATTTTGTTAAAAGTCCATCAACCCATGTTCGAACCTTCTCTGGCGTGTCAACTATACCACTGTACGCTGCAGCTGACTGGCAAAACCTTTCAGTGTACTCACTTAGAGCTTCATCCTTCTTCTGTACACAACTAGTGACTTTTGACCAATCCACTTTTGGTCCAACAATTTTCTTTAACTCTCTCAGAACTCCTTCTCTTAATTCATCTGTACTAGCATTTTTAAATGCAGACTTATTTACTGCATCACTGAATTCAGACTCTGTCAAGATTTGGGATAATATCTGGGTGACTTCAGTTAGAGACATATCATAGAGGCGTATCTTTCTAGACAACTCTCTCCTAAACTCAGAAAAATGTCCATGTATAGATGTCTTCAGGGCTTAAAGTATTGACCACTTGGATCTGCAGTGTGGGGGTTTCTGTGGGGTGTCTTGCTGCACACACCTCAACTGCATTTACATTTTTATCTGTTAATCCAGTTTTGCTATTGTCGCCACAGTCTTCTTGTTTACATGAAGACTGTAAATCAGGATGACTTTCATCTGACTCTTGGTGATTTGAATCACTTTTGGTGGTGGTCTGCTTACGATCCACATTTTTAGTGAGACTGGTCACTCAACTTTGCAACTGTTTGATCTGTTCTTTTAACTTAGCAATGCACTGATTTTGCTCTTGTGCTATCACTAAACTGAACTCTCTGTGGCAGCAGATAATACCTTTTAGGTTTTTCTTTATGATACATGCCCCAAGTACTTTTTTGCATTCTTCAATTGACCATACTTTTTCTGGATCAATGAAATGTAATATATGGCCATATATGAACATATATATAAAATGATAGTTAATATATGTGAACATATATGTACATATTTGTAATTACACTGTTTGAATGAGCCATATATGATAAAGAACATGTACAAATATGTGAATGACCTTTTTTTGAACTTACTTTTTACAAAGTTATGAAACTATTATATAGTGTTGTAACATGCAGAAGGTGCGGTTACAGCTGTTCTAGTACACAGTTTGTTTATTTATTTATTTATAATGTATTAATATATATATATATATATATATATATATATATACATATATATTTGTGTAATGTAAACTACCTCTAAAAATACTTGTAAGAATATTTTTTGTACAAAAAAAATATTTGCGTATGGAATATTTCACGGCTTAGTTTAAAAGCCCGCACCTGAGATCTTCCTTCGCGCCAACGGTAGTTGTCCTGACAACGAGTCTCGCGAGCTCATTACTGGTAACGGTTAAACAGCGTCTTTTTTTCCGTCGCGTTTATTGCAGCATATGAAAGTATAAAATACGTTTTGATTTGACAACGTCGTTTATATGTGAACTATTAAAACTAAAGCACAAAGACGTGACAACACTACACCCGATGCTATTCACAAGTGCGACAAAAGAGAAAAAATGCTTTCCAGAAGAGAAGTTCATGAGGCGAGTTGGGTGGTTGGCCTTGCCGAGCCAGTTTAGCAGTGAGTATAACATCTAATGTCCTCATATCTTTAGTTATAATTTTAGAGAGATGTGTCATTTTAGAAGACTTAACGGATATCTTATTCAACACAGTGAGCAATGAGAGAAAACGCCGCTTCCATATTCATATCTGATTTGTAGCGCACGCGGTGCAGGAGGTGTTTATGATAGCACAGAACTTCAGTCTGATATAAAGACAGAACAGGTTTGCTTCATGCTGTTTTCAGAGGTGATAAATTCACTCAAATAAACTAACGTTATCATTATACAAATGTGTAAATAATGTCTCAAAACATGGTTACTACACTTTTACACTTAAAATCTTAAAATCTAATCTTATAAAACATTTAGAAAATCTGTGCATACACTGTGTATAGATGCATTTAATTATACTATGGCTCAGCAGTTTAGTTATAAGCAGATGTGTAGAAATTAGTCATGTCATTGCCAGTCCAGCTCAGTTTAGTTCCCATTCCAATAGCATCAGTGCATCATTTATAATAATGGAATGAACAAAATACACTACACTACACATATACATATGAATATAACGTGTATTTGTTTGTTTCTAGGAGAAAAAAAAAATATTTGACAGTGTAGCCCTCTTTGCAACAGAGGAATCCTTAAGAAAGAGAAGAGAGAAAGTGAAAAGGCACTCAGCAGTTGTTGGTAAGACTTTATTTCTGGAAATGTATTAAATGCACTCACAGTCTAGTCAGCCACAAATGTAAACCTGATTTAAGTTAGTATTTAAATGAGATTAATAACTCCAGCTGCTTGTAGGCCTAGTCCTGTATATTTCACAAAAAAATTGCGACGCAGCCTGAATCATATGATGAGGACTGAACTGAGTTTATGACACTACTGTTTTCTGCAAAACTGCTATGTAGATTCATTGGATTTCTTTTATATTTAATGCTTTTATACAGTTATTTAAATTAACTGATTCAACAGCACTGATTTTAACTGAATAATGTCACTTTTTACTTTTATTAGAGCTGCTTCACAGCAGAATTGAATTCTGTTTGCATCATTATTTTTCTTTGTATCACTGTATAGCAGCTTTGAAAATGATCTGTATTGTATAAAGCATTATATACATAAATAGTAGTGACTTAACTTAAATTGGTTCAGACCTTCAAAAGGTACATTAAACAAAGGTAACTTGAATAAATTCAAAATACAGTTAATTAATGATAACTGTATTTGCCTTTGTATTATGCAATTTTTCTTTGGAATATCTGTCAATACACAAAAATAGAATAAATCACATTATTTCACAGCACTATACACAAATAAATATGTTCAATAGTGTGACATTAATGTGGAGAAATTGAGTTTTTTAGTGTGTGATTGCTATTTTCAGGACAATTCACTGGTAACAACTTAAAAAAAGAAGATAATATAATTCAGCAGAAGATAATGGATGTGGTGAAACAATTACTTTATGCCTTTATATACCTCTGTAGTTTAGAATATATAATAAGTGATATTGTACTTCAGGAACCAAGACCTGTGGGAGTGCTGCAGAAATCAAGAGTACCAAGTCCTCTGTCTCTTCAGCTGTGTAAGAGATCTTCAGACATAAAGAGATTGAGGAGGTAAGTGAAATATAATCTAAGGTTTTAAACATTTGCACCAATTCAGCATGAAAACAAATCAGCAATTATTCTCAATACTTAACATCAGCTCTAAACCATGTGCTCGTGGACTCTTTGATTCTCTCTGATTGACTGGAAGGTGTGCATTAAAACAGTGGATGCATAGATAGCTACAATCAGATTATTCCCCATTTTAAATGAATGTGCTGCTTTTACTGTGGCACACACATACAGTCAGAAAACAAGATTTAATGACCTGTAACCAAAAAACTAATAAAAATGAACTGTTAGTTTTATCCTTCCAGTTAAATTGTACTCACACATTACTCAAATTGTACTCAAACATTTCACACAAAAATGAAAATTCTGTTATTACACACCCTCATCTCGCTATAAACCTGTTAGACCTTTACTCTACTTCGGAATACATATTAAGATTTTTTTTTTTAATGAAATTTGAGAGCTTTCTGACCGTCTATAGGCAGCAACGCAACTTACACATTCAAGGCCCATAACAGTAGGAAAAAAATTGAAAACAAAAGTAATCCATGTGACTCCAGTGGTTTAACCTCCACTTTATCAATTTTGTCTTCTGTCACATGAACACAACACTCGTATGTTGTGATGCTCTCAAGAACACACATTGCAGATAAATAATTGGTACATAATTTTTTTCCATAATCTTCTTTTTTTGCTTTATAAAATTGAGGTAAAACAACTGGAGTCACATGGATTAATTTAACAACATCTTTCCTACAATTCTGGACCTTGAAAGTATCTATTGTGTTGCTGTTCCAAAGAGGAACGAAGGTCTTAAAGCTGTGAAACAACACAAGGGTGACTATTCTTTTAAGGACTGCAAAACTTTTTCTTTTTTTTTCTTTTTTTTTAACTTACATTCCAAGGAGTCATCACATGTCTGATTAATAGAAACAATACACAAGTACACAAAAGATACACAAGTACATGAATTAGTAGCAATAATAATGTGAGAAAAAAAATGGATAAAAAATAATATAAAATAACAAACAGGTGTAATAATAATAATAATAATAATAACTAAATACTAAATAAATACATAAATAAATAAGTAAAAGGGTGCTTTATAGCATCTTTGTCTCTCTAAAATAATCCAGGAAAGGATGCCAAACTTTGGTGAAATGCTTCTGCTTTTGTCTCATTGTAAATCTAATCTTTTCTATTTTAAGAGCATGACGGAGGTCAAATACCCATTGGCGGTATGTAGGGGGGACTGCAGATTTCCAATTCATTAAAATAAGTCGTCGGGCCAGTAAAGTTGCCAGGGCAATACTATCAGCTTGCTGTATATTCAAATTGATAGAGTCTGGTAAAACCCCAAACAATGCTGTTAAGGGGTTAGGGTCTATTGTTAAGGAGAAGACGTCAGAAAAACACCTAAACAACCTCCTCCAAAAGTCAGAAAGTTTGTGACATGACCAAAAAGAGTGCAGTAGAGTTGCTGGTTCAACGATTCTGCTGAGTTTAGTTCTACACCAATGGGTTCTATGCACCACCTTGAATTGGATGAGAGTATGCCTTGCGTTAATTGATGAGGAATGTATTCGGGTAAGTATGGAATCCCAAACCTGCTCCTCAATTTCAAGATCTAGCTCCTCTTCCCAAAGCAATTTCAAAGGAGTCATTGAGGGGGACTGTTTTGTATTAATTATGGTATAAATCTTAGAAATTGCTCCTTTCATGGATTTGTGAAGGTCTAATATATCATCAAGAATATTCTGAGGGGGGAGTAAAGGGAAATTGGCAAACTGCTTATGAATAAAGTTCCGTAACTGAAAATATCTAAATAAGTGAGAGTTGGGCAGGTCAGATTTCTCTTGGAGTTGAGAAAAGGATGCTAATGTATCATCTATATATAGCTGGCCAACTGTGAGTAAACCGTGATCTCTCCAGATTTTAAAGGCCCCGTCCAGCAAGGAAGGTTTAAATAGTATGTTGCCTGTAATAGGTGCTGTAAAAGAAGAATCCTTAAGACCTAACGTGAGACGAAATTGATTCCAGATCCTAAGTGAATGTTTAGTAACAGGTTTTTAATTAAAGATGTGTATTTAAAGGAAATGGGTGTACAAAGAAAGGAAGTTAAAGATGCAGAGGAGGCAAGCGCAGCTTCCATCCATACCCATTGATATTCCTGAAGATGTAAATCATGTTTAAGCCAGAATAACATATTTTTAATATTTGCTACCCAATAATAAGTTTGAAAATTTGGCAAAGCCAGGCCACCCAGGCTTTTTGGTTTCATAAGGTGATTTTGACTAATTCGTTTTGACTTATTATTCCATATAAAAGATGAGATATTCCGCTGCAAAATAATAAAAAAGGATTTCGGTATAAATATAGGAAGGCACTGGAATAAATACAGAAATTTAGGCAGAATATTCATTTTGATGATATTCACCCTTCCTATTAGTGAGAGAGGGAGACATTTCCAAGAGAAGAATAAAGATTTTACATAATTATGAAGAGGGTTAATATTATATTTAAACAAGTCGGAGTGCTTATGGGTGACCTGAACTCCCAAATATTTAAAACGATTGTTGACAACCTTAAATGGAAAGTCTGAGTAGGGAGTCTGAAGAGTTGCAGCATTCAAAGGAAATAGCTCACTCTTATGGAAATTTAACTTATATCCAGAAAAATAACCAAAAGATTCTAGAATAGAGAGGGTTTGAGGAATTGAAATAAGAGGATTAGAAAGGAATAAAAGAAGATCGTCCGCATAAAGAGAGATCTTCTGCTCAATACCTGCACGAATTATACCAGTGACCTGAGAATCAGATCGTAGGGCTATAGCGAGGGGTTCAATGGCTATTGCAAATAATAGAGGTTATAATGGACAGCCCTGTCTTGTACCCCGCTGTAATCTGAAGTACTCTGAAGAGACATTGTTAGTACGTACAGATGCTATAGGAAATGCATACAAAGTTTTGATTTAAACAAATAAATTTAGGGCCAAATCCAATTTTTTCTAGAACTCTAAACAAATAATTCCATTCGACGCGATCAAACGCCTTTTCGGCATCAAGTGACAATACCACCTCTGAATTATCTGAACTGGGAGAGTATAAAACATTAAAGAGTCGCCTGATATTGACAAATGAATATCTGTCCCGAATAAAACCAGTTTGATCTGGTGAGATTATCTGACACACAAACTTCTCAAGTCGAATAGATAAAAGCTTGGCTAAAATTTTATAATCACAATTTAACAGAGAGATAGGGCAGTATGACCCACAATCGAGAGGTTCCTTGTCTTTCTTTAAAAGTAATGAAATAGTTGCTTGATATAAGCTTGATGGTAGTGTACTGTTCTGAAGACTTTCTAGAAAAACTATGGAAAAAACCTTGTAAAATTCGGTTGAAAAACCGTCTGGCCCTGGGGCCTTACCAGATTTCAGTGAGGCAATAGATTCCACAATTTCTTCAATTTGAATATCTTTTTCAAGGGCTCCGTATGACTCCTTGTTAATAGTAGGAAATTCAATATTATTTAGAAAAGCTTCCATATGTGAAGTATCTAAAGGGGATTCTGAGGTATACAAATCAAAGTAAAATTGTTTGAACTGAGAATTTATTTCATTATAATTCACTGTAATATCTCCTGACTGAAGACGAAGCTGGGGTATCATACGAGAAGCCTCAGCCTCACGGATCTGACGAGCAAGCAATCTCCCCGTTTTATCACTCTGCTCGTAAATCCTATGTTGGGCACGTAACATCATTTTTTCGGCCTCATTAATTGACAGTATATCAAATTCTGACTGTAATCATTGTCGTTCTTAAAAGAGTTCAGGGGAAGGGTTGAAAGAATACTGATAATCTATTGTTGCTATGGAATCAGACAATTCCTTAAGATGCCTCTTTCTTTCTTGATTCTTATGTGAAAAGTAAGAAATTATTAGACCACGCAAGTAGCATTTTAGGCTTTCCCAAATAGTACCATATGACATGCCCGGTGTTGTGTTAATTTCCATAAAAGTGCTTATATTAGAAGATATAAAATCAATAAAATCTTTGTTAGAAAGGAGACTCTGGTTAAGACGCCATTGACAATGTTTAGGTGGTAGATGTGGGATCTGAAGTTCCACCACAACAGGTGCATGATCAGAGATAACAATGCCTTTATACGAGCAATCCTGTAAGTATGGAAGAAGTTTAAGGTCTAAGAAAAAATAATCAATTCGAGAGTATGTCTGATGGACATGAGAGAAAAATGAGTATTTCCTTTCGGTGGGTTTCAAATGCCAGAATGCATCACATATGCCATATTTTCCCAAAAAAGTATGTATAACTGAAGCACTTTTGGATGATGCTATAATCTTTTTTGAGGATCTATCAAGATGGGGGGACATAACACAGTTAAAATCTCCACCCAAAATAAGTGGGTGAGAGTGAATACTAGGAATTTGGGCAAAAAAAAAAGAGAAGAAGCTAGGGTTGTCATAATTGGGAGCATAAATACTTGCAAGAGTTAAGGGGGTTGAAAGAAGTGTTCCGGTAACAATAATAAATCTCCCTTTATTATCTGCAATAATATCAGAAGCCACAAATGGGACAGATTTATGTACTAGGATTGCACAACCTCTAGATTTGGAGTGAAAGACTGAATGATAAACCTGTCCCACCCAGTCTCGTTTTAATCTAAGGTGGTCAGTAGAACGAAGGTGTGTTTCTTGTAAAAAAGCAAAATCCGTCTTCAGACTTTTCAGATGATTCAAAATTCGATTGCGTTTGACAGGGTTATTAACAGCTTTACAGTTCCAACTAATATACCTCAAATATCTAAATATAAAAAACGGTTTGGCAAAAGGGGCAGGTAATATAATGAAGAAGAAACAGATAAATAGAGCACCCAAAAAAAAAAAAAAAAAGAAAAAAAAAGTGCAAGAACATAAGAACATAGAAACAAACTCCCCTTGGAAATGACTTCACAACCCTTCCCATCCAACCCACCCCCTTTTCCCTTACCGCTACGAACCAAGCTAACACTTCCCAGAACGGATTGTACGCCACTCTGGGTTAACACCCAGCAGAATGTGCGAGTCGCTTTAACAGAACTCGAACGCGACTCTGTAGACTGTATAATAAATTAGGGTTAGAACAAAGCATATACAAACGAAAATTATATTTTGCCTCACATAGCCATACGATGTATATAAAATATACCCAGAACAATTACACAATGAAAGGGTGAAAAATTAAATCGAAAGATAGAATCACTTTAAATTGTCTTATGAAATCTGAAAGACAATTATTTAGCCGCCGGTTTCTGATTTATATTTCCCAAGTAAAGCAAAAATTAGAAATTAACGGCCAAAGGTAGATTGAACAACTAGGCTAACTGTCCAGTGACACGGCCCACATACCGTCAACAAACACTCCTGTTGCTTCACAAAAGTCATGGCTTCTGCTGGCGTTTCGAATTTGTGTTCGGCGTTATTGCAGGTGATCCGGAATCCAATTAATCCTCTCAGCCCGTATTTCACCTCAGACCTGGCCCTCAACACTTGCTTCACCTCGTAATATGCTGCTCGCTTCTTTGCAATTTCGGGAGGAAAATCAGGAAAGACATGAACATTCTTGTCCTTGAATTTAAGCTGTTTAGCTTGGATGGCTTTCCGCAGAATGTCCTCTTTAACATCAAATCTGTGGAAGCAGATGACGAACGCCGGAGGCTTCTGATCTTCAGGCGGTCTCGCCGCCAGTGTGCAATGGGCGCGGGCAAGAAGCGGTGGTTCATCCAGGGTAAAGATTTCTTGCACTGCCTTCGCCACAAATTTTGTAGGCTGCGGACCTTCAGTTCCTTCAGGTATTCCTAAAAGGCGTAGGTTGCTTCACCGAGAACGGCATTCCAGATCCAAACACTTAGCGCGGAGATCAGTAATCTCATTTTGCAAAGCAGCAACAGTAGGTTCCAGCGTCTGCAAACTAGACATCCACTCTGAAGTTGCACTTTCAAGGCTCGTCAGTCTCTCCTCATGCGCTTTAACGTCCGTTGTAACCGCCATTAGAGAATTATGCAACTCCTCACGCAAGGATACTATTTCTTGTCGAAATTCAGCAGCGTGTGCATCAAACTTTTGATGTATTCCGACTTCCAGAGATTTAATTGCAGCCATAAGTGCAGTGCCATCAATTGTCCTAGATTCGTTTTTAGCTAACATTCGCTCTGGTGCTAGTAGGACTGGATTCTGCCTTTTTCTGTCGTGAAGGTTTACACGCCATTTTTTGAGGAAAAGCAAAGAGAATCTGTCTAGTAGATTTTGAGAGCAAATACAATAACTTTGTAACTCCTTTAGAAAATAATTATGGAATAAGTCTACAGAGCTCCCGACCTTGCAGCCTCACATGGTGAATGTTAAACCGGAAGTCCTTTTCATTTTTAACCTAGCTTGAACAGGTATGTATTACACAAGTTTAATGGACTTCACGGAGGCAAGCGGTTTCCTGTTGGGTGCTTCTTTGCCTACACCTCATACATTAAAATCATGTAATGCACGCTTAGCCATGGATTATCCCTTGTATGTGAAGAGGTTTAGGTTACACAAAGTGTTAAATGAAGGGGGCACAAAATCTGTGGAACACCTACATTCAATATTCTGTATTCCAATAATATATTTACATACATATTTATAAATGATCTTGTTTTTCTTTTATTATTATTTTGAACAAAAAACCAAAAAGATGAAGTGGACACATAATTGTGAAGGCCTCTGTACAGTATTTAAACATAATTGTGTCTGTGCTTTTTTTCCAGAAAGTTATTTTGCAAGTGATAATTGCATGGACTATCAGTAGAGAGACAGAGAGCTCAGAAATGAGGATCTTCATTTGTGTTCTGAAGATGAATGAAGACTTGAGAGTGAGTAAATAATGACCATACAGTTCTCCACACACGGTTCGGCATGCACTAGGACTGCAGTTCAAAATCTGACTTAATAAAAAAAATATGAAAAAGAGTATAAACTTTTAATTAGAGGGCAGAAGGCATGAAGTAAATTGTGTACAACAAGTTTTTTAGCAAAGTTTTGGTCATATTGAAAATTTATAGGCCCTAGAAATTGGTGTATCATGATACAGTAGGCTAATTTTGTTCATAAATAGGCAAAAATTGGGCTAAAATATTGTAATATGCATTTCCAAATAAGCATTCCTTTTTCAGTGAATTTATACCACCAAAGGGGTGATGTGTCCTGGGAGTTGCAAACAAAATAAAAAAAATAAATAATGAAATTGTATTATTTGTGTCCGCAGATGATGGAAAATAGCAATAAATTAATTTTCTGATTTCTCTTCATGCCCTTTTCCTTGCCCTTTTTAGGATTAATGTGCTTCTAACTTAATTGTCTGCATTTTTTTAAGATGTTGTGATGATGAAACATCCCGGAACCACTTGAACTGCAAAATGGCAGAGCTCAGAACTGCATCTGAACTTTTTTGCAGAAAAAGTTCAGAATTAAAGTAGTTGCCACTTGATAGCCACTTGATTGTTTAGTGTTAAAAATCCTGTATTATTTATTTACCATCATGTTGGTCCAAACCTGTATGAGCTTCTTTCTTCTGCTGAACACAAAAAAAGGCATTGTGAATAATGTTTGTAACCACAATTGCTGTCCACTTACTTCCATGGTAGGAAAATACCAAGGAAGTAAGTGGAGCCCCAAAACTGTTTGGTTACAAACATGCTTCAGAATATCCTTCTTTGTCAGCAGAAGAAAGAAGCTCATACAGGTTTGGACCAACATGATGGTAAATAATTACATATTTTTTATTTTTGGGGGGGAACTATCCCTTTAAATACATTTTATATAGCTTTAAAATAAATGTGTACATATTGTTGTGTTTTGTAGTTGCAATGATCAGTTAAATAAAAGTTTTTGAACATTACCCATTTTGTGTTTTTGCCATTTATATTTCAATATTTAGTTCAAATATTTGTAACTTAATTTAACATATATTTAATTTACATATATTTTATAAATACAAAGCTAAGCATTGTTGCCCATATATGAACATTTATTATTTAGACATATATGTTCCATATATGTGTGTAGTTGTGAAAATATTGGTTACATATATGAAAGTGGCCATTTTTGTAATATTTTGAAATATATGTTGCATATATGTACAAGTATCTGACATATATTTTGTATATCTGTGTAATCCATACATGGACATATATATCATATATGTGTTTTACATATCGTCGCTGTCGGGCGGAATCCTCGTATCTCCAAAACCGTCATTTTTCAGGAAATGAAAAAAAATGCATATTTTTTGAGTTATTAAATATTTTATCGTTAAAGTTGGTATTATACCATATATTGCTATCATACACTGTTGTGTACCAACATTAAGACAACATTTCCCCAAAATCATGTTTTATCGGAGATACGAGGTTTTATGACTTAGGAGCAGGGAGATACGAGATTACGCCGTCATTGATAAGAATGGTACAGACACAGACTTCGCTGCTGCCAGCAGTGTTCATCAAAGTCTGCGGTCGCGTTGAGCCTTTTGACAAGAGAAAAGGCTTCAATAGTTAACCAAAGCTAACGACTGTGGTTACATACATTTTCCTAAACTCTATTTTAAACGTTAGAGCTATGAGTGATGCAATACCAAAATAAAGCGATAAACTGTCTAATAGGCGGAAATTAATCTGCAGGCAAACAAAGTCTGCGGTCGCATTGAGCCTTTTGACAAGAGAAAAGGCTTCAATAGTTAACCAAAGCTAACGACTGTGGTTACATACATCTTCCTAAACTCTATTTTAAAGGTTTAAGAGCTATGATGCAATACAAAAAA
This sequence comes from Cirrhinus molitorella, assembly GCA_033026305.1. Lineage (NCBI taxonomy): Eukaryota > Metazoa > Chordata > Actinopteri > Cypriniformes > Cyprinidae > Cirrhinus > Cirrhinus molitorella. The sequence goes on from CM065132.1 coordinate 36,744,160, forward strand.
ACTGAGTCTGTCTTTTTTCCCCTTAATTCTTCCAGAACAGCTTATACTACTGTTTCAGCTATTAACATAGTTACGTTTTGTATGTAATGCCAAAGTGGTTATATTTCGTTTCGTTTTCTTATTAAGTTAATTTAGAAAAACTTTTGGAGCATTTTTTTGTTCGTTAAATATCAGTTTGTTTGTTTTTTTTTTTGTTTTTTTTTACGAACAGCGGCCAGCGGAAGACTTTTGCCTTTTAGCCTAAATCATTACGACTTGCATAAAATAAAATCTATAGATCTAAAACAGTTAAAGTAGCTATAGAACAATTTTAGTTTAAACATTAAACCTAGATAAATGTGCGCTATTATGTGAATATTGTTTTTGAAGAGGAGAAGCTGAAATCGCTTTGCAGGACATGAGGAGTCAGCGCGATCACATTTTTCAGCGAATAGGCTACATGCCTCACAAACATGACAAATAAATAAATAAATAAATAAATAAATAGAAAGCTTTAAATTATTACTTAACGAAATAAAACAAATCAGAAAAAAACGCTTTCATTATGTAATCCGGAAAGATGCTTTCCTTCAAAAGTTGCGTCCAAAGAAGAGATTGCGAGTCAGGGTCTTTGCGACATTATCTCAGAATACACTAGTTTATTAATGGATCATTCAAATATCTCCTTACTGTTTCCACCGACACATTCAATGCTAATTATTTTTGCCGGTGCTTTGTGACAAGAAGATGGAAGGGGACATATGCCCCGACGCTCCAGCGGAGTGAAGAAAAGGTGGAGATATGAGCTCTTCTCAGACGGTTGAAGTGTTCAAATGAGTTAAGAGATTTGCTCTCAAGCTATTTTCAACACTTTAGATTAGTTAATAATTTGTAAAAATTACAGATCCACGTGGGCACTGACCAATAGCATCGATTTGTGAAAAAATATGAAATTTACAAAATTTGGACATACGAGGTTTCCGCCCGACAGCGACGATATATTACCATATATCAGATTTTCGTATGGAAAATTTCTTTGTCAAATCAAATCTTACTGACTCTCACTATTAAGTCCATTTGTTCTCCTAACAATGATTTGAACTCATTGTCTGCCCAAAACGGGGTAGCTAACCCACCTTTCTCAGTTGTTGGAATTAGCTTAGCATTTCTTCTCAACATTTTGTAATGTCTTTCTGACACAAACAGGAAATGTTATGTCTTCTCTGTCTGAACAAATATTAGCATGTGATGCTAAACTGTCTTTAACCTTTTAGAAGTTAACCAAACCCTACAGCTGTTTGTTAACTCTTCTCTTCTAAGAGGATAGCACTTTTTACTGGTCTTTAGTGGTTCTTTGGATAGAGTAACACTCACCAAATTGTTGAGCTGAAAAAGTTCTGGAATTTCAATCTGGTTTCAAGTGAAGAACTCCAATCCGGGTCACGGCACCAAAACTGTAGAAAACTCTATTTTCTTCTTTAAACCAAAGATCCAGGAGACTCTTGGGTATCTTTCGCGGAGGTCTTTATTGAGACGCACTGCGCGTTGCTGCAGTCATCAAGAAGCCTGAATTTGGCCATGATACATTGTAGTTTATATAGGCATTCATTGGGCAGTCCTTAAAAGTGTTGATCTTACAGAACTTCAGAAGTAACCACTTCTAAAAACAATACAGGAAATCAGCTCCCGTCTGTGAGGTTGAGCAAACTTACTTAACAGTACCCAAATGGTTTAATCTTCACCTGGCCGTGAGAATTACCAAGGTGTGAAATTCACATCCAGTTGCCTTTCAGTAAACAGATGCCACTATGTTCACATTAAATGCCTAATACAATGTAGATCACCTTAGTTTTTTATATTCCCCCACCGCTGACCTTGGAGGGAAGCCCTAACGACACAGTTTTCACTGCACCCTTCCGGATGATCGCCATTACATCTATCATGCCGATGACCAAAGAGCAGGTGTGCAGGACCGAAATGACCAAAGACTGTCTGTCAGTATACACTGTCTCATGCCAGCCCACATGTGAAGTCAACGAGATCACCGCCCCCGTAGCCGTCAACGAGACGAATGACGCGACAGTGGAGGAGCCGTACCCCGGGTTTGAGGCCCAAGTCCAACAGATTTCAACTCGAACAGGAGATTCCCAGGATAAGGGGGGCCACCATCTTCTCTACGCTTGATGTAGCCTCTGGATTCTGAACCATACCGGTACACCCGGAAGACCAACACAAACTGGCTTTCACCTTCGGCAACCGGCAATACACGTTCACCCGCTGTCCGTTCGGGTATGCAAATAGTCCCGCCGAGTTCAATATCTTCCTCAACAAGGTGTCCAGATGCCAGAATGAGAGGCAACCTCATTTATGTCGATGATGTCCTTATGAAAAGTGCGACCGTGGACGACCACCTCGAGGAGATAAAGCATGTCCTGAACCAACTGACCACAGCAGGCGCTAAAATTGCTCTCCACAAGGGACAATGGTGCAAAAATAAAGTAAACTACGTTGGCCTGCTCATAGGACCACATGGCATCGAACCCCAGTCCAGCCGCATACAAGCTGTACAGAACATCAAAGCCCCCAAGAACATCTCAGAACTGCGACGCTTCCTTGGAGTGTGCAACTATTCACGACAATTCATTGAGAATTACTCTGACATTGCACGACCCCTAACTTCTCTTCTGAAAAAGGACTGTCCATTTCTGTGGACCGATGCTCAGGACAATGCTGTGAGCGAGCTCAAACGACATCTGTGCTCAGCTCCGTGTCTGGCCTACCCCAACCCTCAGAAGGAGTTCTATCTGGAAGCTGGATTTTCCAACCACTGCCTCAGCGCTGGTTTGTACCAACGATATGATAAAGACAAAAGAGTGGTCGCTTATGCCAGCAAAACACTGCTCCCACCCGAACTCAAGTATACAGACTGTGAGAAAGCCCTGCTGTGCACGGTATGGGCAATCCAGCGATTCTCCAATTACATTGGAGCACAAAAGGTGATCATAGAAACCTGCCATCAGCCTGTCACATAGTCAACGCATCAGAGATGGTGTGGTCACCAATGCACGCATAGCCACGTGGTTGATGGCCCTCCAAGGACACGACATTGAAGCACGATATGCTCAGAACCACAGGTCTGCACTGGGCAACGGACTTGCTGCATGTCAGAATTGCTCGGGTGACACTCCAACCACAGCATTGGAGCCTGAGGATGTCAATATCCGGCTTGGCAATATCCACAGAACCGGTATCCCAAGCCGGATCCCTAACACCACAGATTGCGAACGGCGACTTAGTTTCACTGCAAGCCTCTGATACCTCCATATTGACTATGTTGAACCACCTCAAAGACCCCTCCTCCTACCCCATTGCATCTACTGACCTCACTCAGGTTCCCGGCCTCAAACGGCTACATCACATCAGGCACCTGCTGCGTGTCACTGACAACATTCTCTGGTACGTCCCTGATGACCGCACGATGCCTAAGCTCGTGATTCCCCAGTGCCTAAGGGGGGTCATGCTAATGTACGCCCATGACACACCATGTGCCGGACACCATGGCATCAGAGCTACCTATGAGGCACTAAAGATGGTGGCATACTGGCCTGGCATGCACCAGGATGCGACAGAGTACGTCAGAGGATGCCTGGTCTGCTGCCAGTTCCAGCCGGCGAACGCAAACCACAGAGCCCCACTGCAACACAGAGGAATAACATTCCCATGGTCAGACTTGCAGATCAACTGGGTCGGACCTTTACCGAGGTCAACGAGGGGCAACAAATAATTCCTAGCGGTGGTGTGCCAGTTGAGTGCCTCCCAGCACCCAATGACACAGCCCAAACAACAGCATGTCTCCTGATGAACCACGTCTTCTCCAGGTTCGGACTGCCACTGCGAGTCAACTCGGACAGGGGCACACACTTCATGGCTGAGATTATGCAAGAGTCAGTCAATCGGTGTGCCTCCCTTTGAGCTGATGACTGGACGACAAATGACTCTGCCACTACACCTGTTATACCATCCCGGAGACTCCAACCTTGTCACCACATACACAACCCACCAGTACCTTGAGGAGCTGCAAAGACATCTGAGAACAGCCTTTGCTTTCGCCCAACAACAACTCCAGAAAAGTGCGGAGGACCGTAAAGCATACTTTGCCCATACAAATAAACTGCCATAGGACGCATAGTGGTTCGGTGGGATTGTAGGGTGGATTTGGATGCCCTTTGCCATGTATTTAAATAACCATTGGGACGTTCCAAATCCCCCCCCCCTTTTCCGAGGGAATTCCGGGCTATTAGGGGAATGGCCACGAACCCACTATTTGTCCATTTCACCACTACGTGGGCGGATCGGCCCCTCGGCCCACGAGGGTGTCCCATGGACCCACTATTTGTCCAATTACTAACTATTTTTACAAAACGTGTCGGAACGCCGCCCCGAGGTGGGGGAGGGCCGGTTCATGATGCCCGACGCAAAGTGTCTCCCATCGGCCCACGCTCTCGGCGAAATTTTGCAAATTTTGGGACCCCTGGGACATTTCTAAAAAAATCCCACTTGCCATTTATTTGAAACATTCATTTTTATTTGCCAGGCCTAGTGGTTTCGTGGACACGGCTCGCGAGGGTCCGCTCAAGCCGAAATCGGAACCTTTGTCTCATGGGGACCCCCTCAAACGGGCGGAAAAGTCCCATGACCGTACGACCTTCTTTAGGGGTCAAAAGGTCAAAAAAGGGAGCGCGTGTCCACCAAACCTTTACGCGAATAAATGGGAAGCGGGACGCCCCCCCGTACAGAGACAGAAGGTCGCAGGACCTCGAAACTCGGCATATGCCGCCGTCACAGGCCCCTTGTTCGGGCCCCTGAGTTTGAGGGCCCTAGCAGCTTCCTTTGCATTTTAAGTTCGGCCATGTGTCTCGCTGAAATCAGGCCTGTTTCTGGGTCCCTCCCATTGAAGTCAATAGCAGACAAAGAAAAGTATGAAAGTTGGAAAAAAAAAATATTTTCGGGGTCCCAGACCCGGGCCCTTTCGGCACATAGCTCTGGAGCTCCTGACGCAACTCTAAAAAAATCCCACTTGCCATTTATTTGAATTGGTCGGGCCATTTTTCCTGATTTTTTTTAAAGGTCTTCCCAAAGGCTGATGACTTTGGCCCTTTTCCACATTGTACGTGAGGGCCCCACAGTCAAGCATTCGAAGCCCCTGGGCCCTGGCCCTCATACGACTGTAGATTTGTATAAAATATAATGAAATGTCCATTTGCAATGTATTTAGCGCGACATTTGTAGTGGTCCCGTGGACATTCATTTTTATGCAAATTTTACAGTACACAGCAAAAAGCCCAGAGTTAAATTAACTCTCCTGGGAGTTTATTTGAGTCCACACTCAAGAGTGTGAGTGCGTTAAAATCTGAGTGTTAAATTAACACTGAGTCAGAGTTAAAGTTAATGAGATAATTAGTGAGTAATTAAGTGATGATTGATCATTATTGAAGACACCTGATGATAACAAGCAGAATCACCAAAGGAGAAAATCATAATTTTTAAGCAACCATTATAGCGGTCAGTGTTTGCATTAGTTGGTCACTTGACCCTTATGTTTTTAAAGTTAGAATTTGTTTGGCTGCTAGATTTCAGTTTAATCAGCCCGACAAATTAAAAGCACATTTTAAAAACATCTGTCTGATTATTGATATATTGTCACAGACTTGATCTAATCGGTGAAGAAACTAAACTCTATTATATAGGCCGTTACATTAAGAACAGGTCAAAACATAGACTAAGGCCACATGGCCATCTTTCTTTTGGTTTGTCTGTCTGTTTTAACATAGATACAGCAGCAAAACAAACTCTAATGTTAAAAGTGTAAGGGTCAAGAGCCCAACTAATGCAAACACTGACTGCTATAATGGACGTTTTCACAAAAAAAAAAAAAAAAACAGCCATTTCCAATTTATTCAGTGGGCCATTTGTAGTGGTCCCGTGGACAATCATTTTTATGCAAATTCTTCAGTATTGTGTTATGAAACTGACATCAATGGGTTCCACTGAGCGTTGGGAGTACAGTACAGGTGTTTTCATCTGTAATATTGCACAATATTTATGAAAAAGACACTTTTAATTAAGTGTCCATCGGCCTATTACCAAGGGCCAGTCAAATAAATGGTGGGTGGACATGCGCCATATGTGGTGCATTTAACCAAAATCCAACGGGGTTGTAACCAAAATCCAACGTGGTTTTTATGCAAATTCTACAGTATAAACGGATGAAAGTGACATGAATGGATTCCGTTGGGCTCGCTGAGTACAGTAGGGGTGTTTTCGACGACCGTACTGTGCATATTTAAGTGTCCACGGGACCATTACGACAGGCACGCTGAATAAGCTGGAAAAAAAAGAAAACGTCCATTTCCAATTTATTCAGTGGGTCCTTCGTAGTGGTCCCATGGACATTCATTTTTATGCAAATTCTTCAGTATTGTGTTATGAATATGACATCAATGGGTTCCACTGAGCGTGGGGAGTACAGTACAGGTGTTTTCATCCATAATATTGCATATATTTATGAAAAAATAGACACTTTATAAAAGTGTCCACAGGGCCATTATGAAAGCTAGTGAAATAAATGGTGGGTGGACATGCGCCATATGTGGTGCAAATAACGAAAATCCAAGGAGGTTTTAACCAAAATCCAACGTGGTGTTTTATGCAAATTCTACATTGTTGTGGGCTGAAAATGACATGAATGGATTCCGTTGTGCTCCCTGAGTACAGTGGGGGTGTTTCCAACGACCGTACCGTACATATTTAAGTGTCCACGGGACCATTATGAGGGCCCGCTGAATAAGCTGGAATTAGACGTTTTCACAAAAAAAATGTCCATTTCCAATTTATTCAGCGCACCCTTCGTAGTGGTCCCGTGGACATTCATTTCTATGCAAATTCTACAGTATTTTGATATGAAACTGACATCATTGGATTTCACTGGGTGTGCTACAGCAGGGCTGTTTTCATCAACATTATTGCACATATTTACATGTCCACGGAGCAGTTATTTGTTTTTTGTCAAGCTGATATTTTTGTGTTCTGACCCACAGGAAAAATGAGTGAGGATAGCGGAATGGAGGACAATGGTGGCGGCAGTGTAAGTAAATAAAATGTCATTTAAAAAAATCTTCATAATTTGGAGATTAATTTAGAGTAATTAATTTTTTTATTATTTCTCCCCCCCCGGCCACCGGCCACCGCTCACCGCTGACCGCTGAAATGATATCCTGAACTGTTATATACTTGTCATTGAGTTATGCATATATTTTTAGACTGTTATAACTCAATTATGTTAGGTTAGACAGCTGTTGTGTTGTGCTCTTTTACAGGATACAGAATACAATTCATCGGAGGAGGAGGAGAGACCCCCAATTGGTCCTCCTCCTCCTCCACCTCCTCCATTTCAGCTTCGTCCTGCTCCTCCTCTTGAAGATGGTGACGAAAATGTAATGTATACAGACAGACCCTCTATAACTTTGTAGTGTATTTGCCATTGTTTTTAAAAAAAAAAAAATTGGCCCTCTCTACAGTATTTCGGAGATGAAGAAGAGGAGGAGGAGCAGGACGAACATCAGAAGGAGGAGTGATTTTTTTTTTTAGTTCAGTTTTTTTTTTATATAGTTTTATAGTTCATATTTTACTTTGTTTTAAATACATTTGTTTTAATACATATTTTTCATACATTAATATGTTGTATGCACAGTTTCATATTTATTAAAACAGTCGCTCCTATGAGCGCTCCTCAGTCTAAAAGCTTTAAGGCCATTCATTTTTTTTTTTACATTGTCAATGCATAAAAACATTTAAGCTAATTCTAGAGTATTACGAGATGAAGCTGACATGATTCCAGTGAGTGTGGGGAGTAGAGTAGAAGTGTTTTCATCCATAATATTGCACATATTTATGAACAAATACATTATATTAACATGGTTACCATTTATTTTGATTTATTAATGCTCTGCAATGTGGTTGCATTTTTTGTTTTGTACTCTCTCTCTCTGGTTGTTCCCTTTTTTTTTCTCTCTCTCTCTCTCTCTCTCCCTCATCCTTCAGCCAGGTATGGACATCAGCTGTGCCTAATTACCATCAAGCTTTGGGAGTGATCTGATTGGCTGATGAGTTGGGAGTTTGTGTATAAAGCTGAGGTGCAAAGCCAGACAGCTGAGAGAAACTTTTCTTCTGTCTCAGCATGTGATTGTTGTGCTTGTAGACTGTTGTGAGAGACTAAAACCTTTAACTTTGTGTTGCCTTGTGCTTAAATTTGACTCTGATGTTAAGATTTGGAGAGTTTCATACGTGCATGTAATGCAGCTCATGAGAATTCACTGATTTTTAAAGACTTAAGAATCACAACCACAACCAACAAAAAACTGCTCATGTCAGACTACACTGTAAAACACTACTGATCAATTTTTAAACCAGATACCATGTATTTAAACTCATTGTAAGAGTTTAAAAAAGATTTAAACATTAAAAAGGATATTCACGTTGAAAATGAATGGGAAGGCTATTACAACAAGGATTCCTGACATCATCAGAACATTGCAACACATTTATAGCTGGGCTCATTTTTATGGCCAGAAACAATTATTCTTTTCTGAGCCACCCACACTTGCAAATAAAGAGCAATTTCCAAATATCTCTCTCATGGTTTTAACAGTTTAATAATAGTATTTCACATTGATAAAAAGCTATACACCATTACTACTATTTGATGCTTCTGTTTTGCCTGTATATCACATAAAGTGATAAAGAAATAAATGATTTCAATTATTGTGGATGTTTTCACAAAAAAACCTGTCCATTTCCAATGTATTCAGCATGCCCTTCACTCTCAACTTTCTCTTCACAATATCCCACAGATTCTCTATGGGGTTCAGGTCAGGAGAGTTGGCAGGCCAATTGAGCACAGTAATACCATGGTCAGTAAACCATTTACCAGTGGTTTTGGCACTGTGCGCAGGTGCCAGGTCGTGCTGAAAAATGAAATCTTCATCTCCATAAAGCTTTTCAGCAGATGGAAGCATGAAGTGCTCCAAAATCTCCTGATAGCTAGCTGCATTGACCCTGCCCTTGATAAAACACAGCGGACCAACACCAGCAGCTGACATGGCACCCCAGACCATCACTGACTGTGGGTACTTGACACTGGACTTCAGGCATTTTGGCATTTCCCTCTCCCCAGTCTTCCTCCAGACTCTGGCACCTTGATTTCCGAATGACATGCAAAATTTGCTTTCATCCGAAAAAAGTACTTTGGACCACTGAGCAACAGTCCAGTGCTGCTTCTCTGTAGCCCAGGTCAGGCGCTTCTGCCGCTGTTTCTGGTTCAAAAGTGGCTTGACCTGGGGAATGCGGCACCTGTAGCCCATTTCCTGCACACGCCTGTACATGGTGGCTCTGGATGTTTCTACTCCAGACTCAGTCCACTGCTTCCGCAGGTCCCCCAAGGTCTGGAATCGGTCCTTCTCCACAATCTTCCTCAGGGTCCGGTCACCTCTTCTCGTTGTGCAGCGTTTTCTGCCACACTTTTTCCTTCCCACAGACCTCTTGCTTGAGGGTGTCAATGATGGCCTTCTGGACAGCAGTCAGGTCGGCAGTCTTACCCATGATTGCGGTTTTGAGTAATGAACCAGGCTGGGAGTTTTTAAAAGCCTCAGGAATCTTTTGCAGGTGTTTAGAGTTAATTAGTTGATTCAGATGATTAGGTTAATAGCTCGTTTAGAGAACCTTTTCATGATATGCAAATTTTTTGAGATAGGAATTTTGGGTTTTCATGAGCTGTATGCCAAAATCATCAATATTAAAACAATAAAAGGCTTGAACTACTTCGAGTTGTGTGTAATGAATCTAAAATATATGAAAGTCTAATGTTTATCAGTACATTACAGAAAATAATGAACTTTATCACAATATGCTAATTTTTTGAGAAGGACCTGTATATTTATTAAAAAAATAGACACTTTATTAAAGTGTCCAATGACCCCATACAGCAGGCCCATTGAAAAAGTGGAATAGGATATAGTCCCATTTCTAGTTTATTAGACTAGAAGTGGAATGAAAAAAAAAATAGACTGCAAATGGGAATTGAATACCAGCCCCTGCACAGGCAGTATCTCTGACATTCATCCTCTTGAAGAGCAGTGATAAATTGTTCCATTTCAATAGATGGGCTTGATGTTTGGTTTGCATCTTTTTTGACGTGTGGATTTTCATTGATTTTGATGGGTGATTTTCTTCTTTCTTGTTTCTGATGTTCATATTTTTGAGTGGTTCGTGTAATTTGGTTTGCAATTTTTCCAGTAAAGACTTTAAAATTGACTTTTGTGTCTGCTTTCTTGTTGCAACATAAATTCCCTGCTGAATAAATTTGATTTAGTGCAGCTTGATTGGCCATTTCAGGTGTGTTTGATTAAGGCTGTAGCTAAACTCTTCAGGATAGTGGGTCCCCAGGAACAGGGCTGAAGACCTCTGATTGAGTAATCAAATTAAATAAAAAATTGTCTTGTTTTCAGAAGAAAGAAAGAAGTCAAAATTAAATGATTTTTTGCAAGCAAAACAATCTGCCAATGGGATGAGACTTTATCTTGCCATTCATTTAAGCATTTCTGTCTATGTTTCTGCTTTGTTCATTTCTGATGTGTGTGTGACCGGTTTTAGTGACGTGAGGTGTGGTCAAGTATGGTGACCCATACTCAGAATTTGTGCTCTGCATGCAACCCATCCAAGTGCGCGCGCGCGCGCACACACACAGTAGTGAACACACACAGTGAACATACACCCGGAGCAGTGGGCAGCCACTGCATTGCTGCGGCGCCCGGGGAGCAGTTTTGGGGTCTCACCTCAGCTGTGGTATTGAGGGTGGAGAGAGTGCTGATTAATCACTCACCCCACCGACAATCCCTGCCGGACCTGGGACTCGAACCTGCAACCTTTCAGTCACAATTCCGACTCCCTAACCATTAGGCCACGGCTGCCGTGAACTTAGACTCTTTATCAAAGCAGGCAGCAGAACACTGTCACCTCTTTGACACAGCTGTGGTGGGTGACGAAACTGAGGAAGCTGAGGCCAGTCCAGACAAGCCCACCACCTCTAAAAGAAAGAGGACAACTCCTCGCCAGCTGCCAGCTGCCAGTCCCCTTCCACCAGCCCACCGACCTCCGCCAGCCCTCCCCATGCCACAGAGGACCAGGAGTCGGGGGAAACTGATTCAGTAAGTTAAATTTCCCATGGAATGGTTTAACTGTTTGTGACAAGCAGAAATGTTCACTAACTCTTTGCATTTCTCAATCTTTCCAGGAGAAGAAGAAGGGAAGGTGCCTCAGGCGTAGACTTGTGGTGCGGCTCTCCCCACCATCAAAACAAAAGACTGTCTCAAAACAGCTAGTGGAACAAGTGAAAAGAACACTGAAGAGGGCCCAAAAGAGCCCCCTGTAAAATGTTACAGCAATAAAAAAAAATGATATTTTTTCTACTTAAAATGTTCCTTTTGCATAGTTGTGTTTGACGTGTGGTTTTCTTATTTTTTGATGTGTGATTTTGGATGTGATTTTGTGTGATAATTTTAAAAACATCTGTCTGATTATAGATATTTTGTCACAGGGTTGATACACAGCAAAAAACCCAGAGTTAAATTAACTCTCCTGGGAGTTTATATGAGTCCACACTCAAGAGTGTGAGAGTGTTGTAGGGGGTATTAACAGTTAAAACCCAAGTACCAAATATGATGAACATAAACCAGGAGTCAGATATTCAATCAATCGAAGTCAAGTTTACTGAAGAACATAGTTTGCAGTTTCATCAGCAGAAGTCAGCTTCAACACTCTCGATGGAGTTCGTAGGCCGCCCTCCATACAAGCTTACAATACTGATACTTATACTCTAACAGAGATGCTATTTACGTCAGTACATAAGTTAGGAAGATCTTGATTGGACGTCACACTAAAAGCATATCTTTACTTCAAGGCTGCCTAGTTCTAGCAGGACTCTTTATCAGTATGGTTACATAGTAAAGCATTATTCACTTTAATATCTATCAGAAAGACATGAACATTGATGTCACAGATGTCCTGATCACTCGCAGACCAAGTAGATGAGAGGTCCTGATGACCTCTTGTGACGTGGCACTGTGACCCTGGAGAAAGATAGAACTCAGCAGGGAAAGAGAATACTGTTACCCATCCAATTCTGACTATAGTGGATCTCAGCAGTCTTCAAATACTAAAACTACTAATTCAATTATCAAATAATTTGGGGGGTTAAATGATAATCAATAACTTGAGTAATATAATTTATATTGTTATGAAGGCCACGTTGAACTCCGCGGTTCCACTCCTTCAGTGTTAAAATCAGAGTGTTAAATTAACACTGAGTCAGAGTTAAAGTTAATGAGATAATTAGTGATTAATTAAGCGATGACTGATCATTATTGAAGACACCTGATGATAACAAGCAGAATCGCCAAAAGAGAAAATCAAAATTTTTAAGCAACCATTATAGCAGTCAGTGTTTGCATTAGTTGGGCTCTTGACCCTTACACTTTTAACATTAGAGTTTATTTTGCTGCTGTATCTATGTTAAAACAGACAGACAAACCAAAAGAAAGATGGCCATATGGCTTTAGTCTTTGTTTTGACATGTTCTTAATGTAACGGCCTATATAATAGAGTTTAGTTTCTTTACCGATTAGATCAAGTCTGTGACAATATATCAATAATCAGACAGATGTTTTTAAAATGTATTTTGATTAAAAAAAAAGTCCTTTACTTAAGACATACAGACAAGAAGAATCAGCATGAGAATCACAACAATGGTGACCATCAAAAAAGCATGTTGTAACCAATCAAAACTCATCCATGCCTCCCATCATGCATTGCGGCATGAATAAATTATGAGCTGAAATGTCTCTGTACTCTCCTTTATCTGTTTTTCTGAATATGCTGTTTGTCACCATTGTTGAGATTCATACTCTGGTTCTTGATGTCTGTGTGTGCCTAAACAAATGACTTTTTCAGAAATGGTTATATACATATAACACATCACAACAGCGTGTGATTAGTTCTTCTAATTTTTTTTTTTTTTTTTGTGGATTCACAAGGCTAAACACTCAAGATAATTATTTGACCTGAACCATTGAACTCATTTAGAGTGTATATCCTCTGAGTTATATTTCCAATAAAGGAAACACAAATTAGAGATTAGACCCCAAAAGAGTTAAATGATTATGTCACAACACAATCATCATCTGATGACTTGTGCTTTTGATTTGTCTGGCTGATTAAACTGAAATCTAGCAGCCAAACAAATTCTAACTTTAAAAACATAAGGGTCAAGTGACCAACTAATACAAACACTGACCGCTATAATGGTTGCTTAAAAATTATGATTTTCTCCTTTGGTGATTCTGCTTGTTATCATCAGGTGTCTTCAATAATGATCAATCATCACTTAATTACTCACTAATTATCTCAATAACTTTAACTCTGACTCAGTGTTAATTTAACACTCAGATTTTTACACTCTCACACTCTTGAGTGTGGATTCAAATAAACTCCCAAGAGGGTTAATTTAACTCTGGGCTTTTTGCTGTGTATAATCAGTAAAGCAACTAAACTCTGATATATAGGTTACTACATTAATAGCATGTCAAAACAAGGCCACATGGCCATTTTCCCTTGGTTTGTCTGGTTGATTAAACTAAAATATATTAGCCAAACAAAATCTAATATTAAAGATATAAGGGTCAAGAGTAAAACTAATGCAAGTACTGACCATTATAACGGTTGCTTAAATATGCTGATTTTCTCCTTTGGTGATTCTGCTTGTTATCATCAGGTGTCTTCAATAATGATCAATCATCACTTAATTAATCACTAATTATCTCATTAACTTTGACTCAGTGTTAATTTAACACTCTGATTTTAACACACTCCTGAGCATGGTCTCACATGTACATGTTTTTTTTTTTTTTTTTTTTGCTGTGTGGGTGGACATGTGCCATATGTGACACAAATAACAAAAATCCAACCATATTTTAACCAAAATCCAATGTTCATTTGTAGGCCGTTTCTACAGTATTTTAAGTTCAAAGTGACATGAATGGATATCATTGGGCTTGCTGAGTACAGTAGAGGTGTTTTCAACCATAATAATGCACATATTTATAAAAAAAAAAAACTTTATTAAAGTGTCCAAAGGGCCATTATGAATGCTAATGAAATAAATGGTAAGTGGACATGCGCCATATGTGGCACAAATTCTTCAGTATTGTGTTATGAAGCTGAACATCAATGGGTTCCACTGAGCGTGGGGAGTACAGTACAGGTGTTTTCATCCATAATATTGCACAATATTTATGAAAAAGACACTTTTAATTAAGTGTCCATCGGCCTATTACCAAGGGCCAGTCAAATAAATGGTGGGTGGACATGTACCATATGTGGCGCCTTTAACGAAAATCCAACGGGGCTTTATCCAAAATCCAACGTGGTGTTTTATGCAAATTCTACAGTATAAACAGATGAAAGTGACATGAATGGATTCTGTTGGGCTCGCTGAGTACAGTAGGGGTGTTTTCGACAACCGTACTGTGCATATTTAAGTGTCCACGGGACAATTATGACAGGCATGCTGAATAAGCTGGAATTGGACGTTTTCACCAAAAAAAAACGTCCATTTCCAATTTATTCAGCGCGCCCTGCATAGTGGTCCCATGGACATTCATTTTATGCTAATTCTACAGTATTGTGATATGAAACTGGCATCAATGAATTGTAAATGGGATGTGTGTCCATTTGCAATATGGAATGGTCATTCAATAAACCCCAAGTGGGATGTGTGTCCATTTGCAATGTAATTGTATGGAATGACCATGTATTAAACTGCAAATGGGATGTGTGTCCATTTACAATGTATTTGTATGGAATGGCCATGTAATACACTGCAAGTGGGATATGTCCATTTGCAATGTATTCGTATGGAATGGCGATTTAATAAACCGCAAGTGGGATATGTGTCCATTTCCAATGTATTTGTATGGAATGACCAATTAATAAACTGCAAGTGGGATGTGTGTCCATTTGCAATGTATTTGTATGGAATGGCCATGTAATACACTGCAAGTGGGATATGTGTCCATTTCCAATGTATTTGTATGGAATGATCAATAAATAAACTGCAAGTGGGATGTGTGTCCATTTCCAATGTATTTGTGTGGAATGATCAATAAATAAACTGCAAGTGTGATGTGTGTCCATTTGCAATGTACTTGTATGGAATGGTCATTTCATAAACCACAAGTGGGGTGTGTGTCCATTTGCAATATGGAATGGTCATTCAATAAACCCCAAATGGGATGTGTGTCCATTTGCAGTGTATTTGTATGGAATGGCCATGTATTAAACCGCAAGTGGAATGTGTGTCCATTTGCAATGTATTTGTATGGAATGACCAATAAATAAACTGCAAGTGGGATGTGTGTCCATTTCCAATGTATTTGTATGGAATGATCAATAAATAAACTGCAAGTGGGATGTGTGTCCATTTCCAATGTATTTGTATGGAATGGCCATGTATTAAACCGCAAGTGGAATGTGTGTCCATTTGCAATGTATTTGTATGGAAAGGCCATGTAATAAACTGCAAATGGACACACATCCCACTTGCAATTTATTTGCATGGAATGGCCATTTATTAAACTGCAAGTGGTATGTGTGTCCATTTGCAGTGTATTTGTATGAAATGGCCATTTATTAAACTGCAAGTGGGATGTGTGTCCATTTGCAGTGTATTTGTATGGAATGGCCATTTATTAAACTGCAAGTGGGATGTGTGTCCATTTCCAATGTATTTGTATGGAATGATCAATAAATAAACTGCAAGTGGGATGTGTGTCCATTTCCAATGTATTTGTATGGAATGATCAGTAAATAAACTGCAAGTGGGATGTGTGTCCATTTCCAATGTATTTGTATGGAATGATCAGTAAATAAACTGCAAGTGGGATGTGTGTCCATTTGCAATGTATTTGTATGAAATGGTCATTTAATAAACTGCAAGTGGGATTTGTGTCCATTTGCAATGTATTTGTATGGAAAGGCCATGTATTAAACTGCAAGTGGGATGTGTGTCAACGCTTCCAAGAATGCCACCATCGCATCTTCAACTTCCTCTGTCTCTTTGCCTCTCTCCACACCACTTACTCCCATGTCCTTGCTGCCCTCAGTAGTTTCCTTCCCTGTTGATCAAGGATCCTCTTTTGGCCTTCCTCCCCCAACAGCCTGTTCTTTACACTTTTGTCCTCTCTCACACCTTCCCAGCACTGCTTTCGGCCATCTTTGCAATCCTTCATCAAGTGGTCTGATGAGCCACAGCAGTGACAGGACTTAGGAGCACTGCACTCTTTTGCTGTGTGTCCCAGCTGGGAACACCGCAGACACCTTTGCACTTCACACCCGCCATCATTATGTCCGTAACGTCTACACCTCCTACAAAAGGGAGGCTGTCTGGAGTAGAACAGATAACCTTTGTCTGCTCCGATGTTGAACTGTGCAGGAGGATGCATCAAACCCTCCAATCCGTTCTCCTCAGTTCTTAAAAGAACTTGAAATTAACTCTTCCCAGTCCATAACCCCATACTGTCTCTTACATAGCGTGCAGGTGTAAGAACTTCAGCATATCTTACAAGAAAAGCCATTAAGGTCTCATCTGTGACATATGGATTATACATGTGCAGAGTGATGACTCTGAAATTTGGTCTGTCCAAACTTTTGACATTGAATCGCCCCAAAAGGCCTACCTTGTCACTCTTCTCCATTACTGATTTGCACAGCTCTCCTGTATTCACGGTCACGTCAAAACACTTTTCTTGTCTGTTGGTCTGTAAACGATACACATCTTCTGCCTTTAACTTCATCTTGTCCAAAATAACAACCCGTGCAAAGACTTCTCTTTCTATCATATCCATTGTTGGATCCTTCAACTGGAAGCGCAACGTATTTCTCAATCCCGCTCTTGGAACCGAGGGCGCAGATTTACCCACCATATTTCCTTCTCTCACAAACAAATCCACAACACTTGATCTCAGCCAAAAGGCCGAGAAGCGATGGCGCTGCGAGGAAGCTGGAAACAGTGTCGCCCATCTCGGCCGCGAGCGGTCACAGAGCCGTGACGCGACGGGGGACGGCAGTACCCACCCCCGTCTGCAACGTCACCGAACCTCGCCCCGATCGGCCTGACGGGGGCTCTGCAGCGATGGAAAGTACGGCATCGTTACGGTACCCATGGATGGATACCATAACGCGCTTCCCCACCAGCAGGTTTCTGGTGGCCCAGATGGCATCCTTGATGACATTGAGGGTGAGCCAGAGCGAGGTAAATTCCTGTGCTGTTAAACCCTTCAAACCCCGGCCCACCCCAAGGATGGCGAGCTGGTACCCTATCTGGGCCCCACCTGCTGGTAGGCACGGGAAATACAGGGGGCCGGTCTTGGCCCACAGGTCCTGCGTCTCTAATCAGCACTAGGCTGTCTGTTATCTTCCTTCCAGGCGCAGCACAGGCTTGATCTGGGTGAATCACGTCCTCTAAAACAGTCGACATTCGTGTCGCTAAAATCTTACTAAAAAGTTTACAATCAAAATTTAAAAGAGTAATTGGTCGCCAGTTTTTCAAGTCAGTCCGGTCACCTTTTTTATGTAGCAGAGAAACTATCCCTATTCTAAAACTGTCTGGAAGTCTGTCAAGGGTCTCAAATTCTTTAAAAACTCAAAAGTTTGTGTCCTAAAATGTCCCAAAAAGTTACATAAAACTCTAGGGGAAGTCCATCCGCTCCTGGGGACTTCCCCTTCTTAAAACCTTTAAGAGCTTTGTGAAATTCTAAAATACTAAAATCTTGGGATAAAAAATCATGTTGGCAATTTACCCTCTTTTCTAAAAAAATTAAAACCTCTATCATGCTATCATTGTGTACATCTTTACAATTGTATAAACCCTTATAAAAAATTTATACCCCTTCTAAAATCTGTTCTGTTGTGCTAACCTCCCTCTCACCTATTTTTAGCTTGGTTAAAAGATTATTTAAAAGATTAAAATACCTCTGTAGTCTTTTTTCCCTATTCTTCTTTTCTTTCCCTAACTTTCTAAAAAACTGTCTTGTCCGGTCCTTTACTATATCCCACCATTGTGCACGTGTCTTCTAAAAGTCTTGGAGGGTCTGCCATTGGCTGAACTGCTCTCTATACTCACTGACTACCTCATCCTCCAAAAGGGAACAGTTCAGCTTCCACAGCCCTCCCCCTACCGTCACACCCGTGGGCAGTGAAAGGGTGCAAGACAGCATCATGTGATCAGTGAAAAAGAGGGGGGGTTAATGTAGCATCAGTCGGCGGGCAATCTCTTATAAAAATGTAGTCGGTTCGAGAGGCTTGGGTACCATCACCACTGAACCAGGTGAAGCCCTCCTCTCTTTGATGCAGAGTTTTAAAACAGTCGACTAATTTAAAATTTCTAACTAAACCCTGTAATAAAACTGATGTTTTGTCTACTTTAAAATCTTCTCCTACCCTCTTCCTATCTGTTTTGGATAAAACACAATTAAAATCCCCTGCTACCACTAGGGGAGCCCTACCTAGCATGTGGGGTTGCAAATCTTCTAAAAGCTCATATCTTTTATTTTTTTCCGTAAAACCATATACATTAAGAATATTAAAATCCCTGTCTAAAAAGGTCAGATTTACTAAAAGTGCCCGCCCTTCCCTCACCACAGTGCTGCCCTTCACCAAGATGTTAGGATTATTAATTAAAACCGCAACTCCGTCATTTTTGTTAAAATTGGATCCGCTCCATATGGAGGATCCAGCATCCCATAGTTCCTCCATCTTTTGGTACCTGTTTAAAAAGGGCAGAGAACACTTTTGCAATAAAAACAAATCTGACTTAAAAGATTTTAAAAGGGACAAAATACTCTAAAGGTGGACCTCACACTTCTTACATTAATAGTAGAGATTGTGAGAGCCATGAGCAGTGTGTTTAAAAGGACATGAGACATTTAAAAAAAAAAAAAAAAAAAACATTAAAAGACTACAAAGGTACAATTAAAGTCAAGTTATTTCTTGTAGCACTTGTGTATCCTTTTCCCCGATGGCACTGAGGTCAGGGGGGCAAGTGCCCGACATCTCCGGAGCCACAGAAAAAGACTCTTGCAGCTCTTTTGGCGATGATGTTCTTAGCTTTGCGTGCAGAAAAGACACTTCATTGGGGGATTCTGAGGGCTACATACGCACCAGATCTTCTGATGAGAAACTATCTGGGTGATACATTACCCTAAGCTTTTCCTCCATATCAAACAAAGCAGATCTCGCAGATCTTTTCTACACCTGAACATTTAGGAGTGAACAATCAGTTTCACTCCCACTATCTGCCACGCTGTTCTCCGACACGGTTTGTAGGGAGGAAGCCGTCTCCTCCTCTGTTTTGTCCCCCCTCTCTTCTAGGGGAGAGGCTTCCTCCCTCTGTCCAATACCAATCCCTAACTCCGCCCCTGAGACAGCCCCACTTCCTTCTCCCTGACCAATCCCTGAGGTTGAAAATCCCCTAAATCTCTGGGCCCGCCTCCTCGTTAGTCTGGTCTTTTGGTGGGGTGGCCATTTTGTTGCCTTTTAGCTTGTTGGCAAAAGATTTTGGACAGTCCCTGTAAAGATGGGATGATTCTCCACAGAGATTGCACTTTCTGCCATTTTGGCACTCCTCAAAAGTGTGCCCAATTTCTCTACACTTCCTGCAAATTGTTTCCTGACATGCCTCGGTCAGGTGCCCAAGCCTACCACATTTCCTACATAGTTTGGGCATACCTTGGTAATGAATATAGCCCCTGTTCTCTCCAAGCACAATCATAGAGGGCAGATGTTTCAGGCCCTGGTAGCCCCCAACGTCCTCCCATTTTTTGATGGGGATTCACCAGGAGCATGTCCAGATGCCATCTTCATCTAGCACCTTGACCGGCTGGCCTCGAACAGTGCAGAATCTACCCAGCCACACACAAATATCTTCTCCAGTCACAGTTTCATTGAACATTCTGACAATCACAGTTTTAAGTGTGTTGTCCGAAAGTTTCTCCACAATGAACATAGAGAACTGGGGTTTAACAATTTCAAATTTTTGCCAAAAATCATTAAGCAAGAAAGCGGTCTTAAAACTTAGATCAAAACCTTTGTTCAAGGGCAGAATCAACAAACAATTAAATTCTTCCGGTTTAAAATGTAAGGTCTGCTGGACAAGCTTACTGGAAAAGTCCAAACGGAACATACTCATGAGCTTTAAAATGCTGGCACGAGCAGCCGACATGATGGAGGCACCCACAGCCTAAAACAACTGCAAAAAAGGACAATAAATACAACAATAAATCAATAAAAACAACTTACCTTAAAAGCGCCTGTTGATAACAACAGCAAAAGCTAATATACCTCTTGAGAGTAGTGGGGCTCAAGACGCTGAAAATCCCGAGCCAAGTACCTCCAAGAGGCGATCGCAAGTCAACCACGTAACCAGATATTAGATCTTAGCCAAAAGGGCGAGAAGCGATGCCGCTGTGAGGCAGCGGGGAGGAAGCCGGAAACAGCGTTGCCCATCTCGGCCGCGGGCGGTCGCAGAACCGTGACGCGACGGGGGACGGCAGTACCCACCCCCGCCTGCAACGTCACCGAGCCTCGCCCCGATCGGCCTGACGGGGGCTCTGCAGCGGTGGAAAGTACGGCATCGCTCGTGACTCCCAGACGGTTTGTCGCAGAGCCAAGTGCCTCGTGTCATCGGAATCCTTGGCTCGAGCCAAACGAGAGGCAGGTCTCGGATCGGCTCGTCGCTCTGGCGAAATTTTCGGCTATTTTGGATTTTGTTGAAAACCTACTTTTGCAAGCTAACGCTAGGCATTTGGTCCAGTCCGACCCAGAGCAGCGCAGAAAGATTCTCTGGAGTCTGACTGTCAATAACGATCCAAAAAAAGCGGAAATTTCCATTCACCTTGGCGGGGGGACCCCAAAAACTTCGGAGGTCGTGTGGCCGAGTTTGCTAAAATGGCTATAACTCTCGAAAGGAATGAGATCGTGTCACCCAAATCGGCACACCTATGTACGGGCTCGGTACGTGGTGGAGTGAAAAGGGGCACTGCGACTGGCCACTTGGTGGCGCTGTAAGATGAAAAAAAGAGGAAAAGGACAGCCAAACAAACATGCAAACAGCTACAGCTATGCAACACTCGGTCCGATCGACTTGAAAAGTGAGGCCAGTGAAAAATTTGAACTGAACCGCCCACCAGGGGGCGAATTTTCAAGAGCGAAAGCAAAAGCGACTTTGCACGCACCACGTGACACAACTCTCTAACCCAGTGGTTTTCAAAGCAGTCCTGGGAGCACCCCCAACACCTCCCATTTTGTAGGCCTCTCATATCTGACACACCCATTTCAGGTCTAGCTGTCTCTTCTAATGAGCTGAATCAGGTGTGACAGACGAGGGAGACGCGCAGCGCTGGGGGTGCTCACTGGACCTGTTTGAAAACCACCGGCTACCCGAAACGAAACAAACGAAAGTGAGAAAAGGAAAAAACAAAACTCATCTGCCTTGTTCAACCAACACATGCAGGGGAGAGCGCGAACGCAGTCCCCCACTACCATAAATTATGCAGTCGAGATTCCCACATTTGGGGAATTCGCAGGGATCAGCACGGCCGGAGTGCAATGGACGAGCCTCGCTCTGGGTGAACCACCTTCTTGATCATGGTGTCTCCCCTGCCAGGTAAGTATGAAGCCCCCGGCCGCCTGTCAGAGGTACCACTTCCCTCTCTACCGTCCTCGTCAAGGGTGACCCCAAACACCCAAAAGCAAAGGTGCTCGACCAAGCCCGTAAACTGAACACCCCCCCCCAAAAAAACCGCCGCCGCCCCACTTCCTTCCTCCTGCCCAGTCCTTGAGGCTGGCTGGGATTTTGAATTTCCCACCAAAACCTCTAGGACCGCCTCTTCCTCCCTTTGTTCCTCTCTTGGCTGTGGTTGTGGGCCGGCCGTTTTGTTGCCTTTCAGCTTGTTGGCAAAGCTTTTTGGCCAGTCTCTGTAGAGATGGTTTAATTCCCCACAAAGATCACACCGCCGGCCGTTGGCGCGCTCTTTAAGACTGTGACCAATCTCTTTGCATTTCCCACATACAATTTCCTGGCAGCTAGATGTCCAAACATGCCATACTCCCTACAGAGTTTTGGCATTCCCTGAGAGCGAATGCAGCCTCTGTTTTCTCCCAACACAGTCATTGAAGGTGGATGTCTCAGGCCTTGGTAGCCCCCGGCGTCTCGCCCTTGTTTGGTGGGAATTGGCCAGGAGCATGTCCACATGCCATCCTCATCTAGCACTTTGACTGGCTGGCCTCGAACAGTGCAATATCTCCCCAGCCATACACAAATGTCTTCTCCAGTTACTGTCTCGTTGAGCATCCTGACAATCACAGTTTTAAGTGTGTTGTCAGTCAGTTTTCCCGCAGTAGGCGTGGAGAACTGGGCTTTGAACATCTCAGACTTTTGCCAAAAAGCATTCAAGCGGGAAGCAGCTCTAAAGCTAACATCCAAACCTTTGTTCAGGGGCAGAGTGCAATGCAAGGCGATGCAGATCACTGGGTTTAAAATGCAAAGCTTCTGGGATCAGCTTCCCAGCCCTGGATGTTTAAGACGGCCCCCCCGTAATCCAACACACCTAACTCGACGGGCCAGCTCCTAGGTGGAAGACGCCAGGTTCTCAGAAGGGCACGTCAGAAAAAAGGTCTCAAGAAGCGGGAACCCCTGCTTTGAAAGCGGCACCCAACCGTCGTTTGCTCTGCTGTTAGTCACCACAAAAAAGGAGAAGCACACCGTTCCTGGAGACACTGCAATACCAGGTAAGTATGAAGCCCCAGGCCGCCTGTCAGAGGTACCACTTCCCTCTCTACCGTCCTCGTCAAGGGTGACCCCCCCCAGCCAAAAGCAAAGGTGCTCGACCAAGCCCGTAAACAAAAAAAACGACGCCGCCCCACTTCCTTCCTCCTGCCCAGTCCTTGAGGCTGGCTGGGATTTTGAATTTCCCGCCAAAACCTCTAGGACCGCCTCTTCCTCCCTTTGTTCCTCTCTTTGCTGTGGTTGTGGGCCGGCCGTTTTGTTGCCTTTCAGCTTGTTGGCAAAGCTTTTTGGCCAGTCTCTGTAGAGATGGTTTAATTCCCCACAAAGATCACACCGCCGGCCGTTGGTGCGCTCTTTAAGACTGTGACCAATCTCTTTGCATTTCCCACATACAATTTCCTGGCAGCTAGATGTCCAAACATGCCATACTCCCTACAGAGTTTTGGCATTCCCTGAGAGCGAATGTAGCCTCTGTTTTCTCCCAACACAGTGATTGAAGGTGGATGTCTCAGGCCTTGGTAGCCCCCGGCGTCTCCCCCTTGTTTGGTGGGAATTGGCCAGGAGCATGTCCACATGCCATCCTCATCTAGCACTTTGACTGGCTGGCCTCGAACAGTGCAATATCTCCCCAGCCATACACAGATGTCTTCTCCAGTTACTGTCTCGTTGAACATCCCGACAATCGCAGTTTTAAGCGTGGAGAACTGGGCTTTGAACATCTCAAACTTTTGCCAAAAAGCATTCAAGCGGGAAGCAGCTCTAAAGCTAACATCCAAACCTTTGTTCAGGGGGCAGAGTGCAATGCAAGGCGATGCAGATCACTGGGTTTAAAATGCAAAGCTTCTGGGATCAGCTTCCCAGCCCTGGACGTTTAAGACGGCCCCCCCGTAACCCAACACACCTGACTCGACAGGCCAGCTCCTAGGTGGAAAACGCCAGATCCTCAGAAGGGCACGTCAGAGAAAAGGTCTCTAGAAGCGGGAACCCCTGCTTTGAAAGCGGCACCCAACCGTCGTTTGCTCTGCTGTTAGTCACCACAAAAAAGGAGAAGCACACCGTTCCTGGAGACACTGCAATACCAGGCCGATGCATGGAGTGGACGGAGCAAGCCCCGGCTCCAGCTCCGTGATCCAAAAATCAATTTAATATGCAGTCCCCGGGTAGGGGACGTATCAGATATTAAACTGATAAGAACAGATACTACACTTGATCTTAGCCAAAAGGCCGAGAAGCGATGCCGCTGTGAGGCAGCGGGGAGGAAGCCGGAAACAGCGTTGCCCATCTCGGCCGCGGGCGGTCGCAGAGCCGTGACGCGCCGGGGGACGGCAGTACCCACCCCCGTCCGCAACGTCACCGAGCCTCGCCCCGATCGGCCTGACGGGGGCTCTGCAGCGGTGGAAAGTACGGCAACGCTCGTAACTCCCAGACGGTTTGTCGCAGAGCCAAGTGCCTCGTGTCATCGGAATCCTTGGCTCGAGCCGAACGAGAGGCAGGTCTCGGATCGGCTCGTCGCTCTGGCGAAATTTTCGGCTATTTTGGATTTTGTTGAAAACCTACTTTTGCAAGCTAACGCTAGGCATTTGGTCCAGTCCGACCCAGAACAGCGCAGAAAGATTCTCTGGAGTCTGACTGTCAATAACGATCCAAAAAAAGCGGAAATTTCCATTCACCTTGGCGGGGGGACCCCAAAACCTTCGGAGGTCGTGTGGCCGAGTTTGCTAAAATGGCTATAACTCTCGAAAGGAATGAGATCGTGTCACCCAAATCGGCACACCTATGTACGGGCTCGGTACGTGGTGGAGTGAAAAGTGGCACTGCGACTGGCCACTTGGTGGCGCTGTAAGATGGAAAAAAGAGGAAAAGGACAGCCAAACAAACATGCAAACAGCTACAGCTATGCAACACTCGGTCCGATCGACTTGAAAAGCGAGGCCTGTGAAAAATTTGAACCGAACCGCCCACCAGGGGGCGAACTTTCAAGAGCGAAAGCGACTTTGCTTACACGCGCGCACCACGTGACACGACTCTCTAACCCAGTGGTTTTCAAAGCAGTCCTGGGAGCACCCCCAACACCTCCCATTTTGTAGGCCTCTCACATCTGACACGCCCATTTCAGGTCTAGCTGTCTCCTCTAATGAGCTGAATCAGGTGTGACAGATGAGGGAGACGCAGAAAACACGCAGCGCTGGGGGTGCTCACAGGACCTGTTTGAACACCGCCGGCTACCCGAAGCGAAACAAACAAAAGGGAGAAAAGAACAAAACAAAACACATCTGCCTTGTTCAACCAACACATGCAGGGGAGAGCGCGAACGCAGTCCCCCACTACCATAAATTATGCAGTCGAGATTCCCACATTTGGGGAATTCGCAGGGGTCAGCACGGCCGGAGTGCAATGGACGAGCCTCGCTCTGGGTGAACCACCTTCTTGATCATGGTGTCTCCCCTGCCAGGTAAGTATGAAGCCCCAGGCCGCCTGTCAGAGGTACCACTTCCCTCTCTACCGTCCTCGTCAAGGGTGACCCCCCCCAGCCAAAAGCAAAGGTGCTCGACCAAGCCCGTAAACAAAAAAAACGACGCCGCCCCACTTCCTTCCTCCTGCCCAGTCCTTGAGGCTGGCTGGGATTTTGAATTTCCCGCCAAAACCTCTAGGACCGCCTCTTCCTCCCTTTGTTCCTCTCTTTGCTGTGGTTGTGGGCCGGCCGTTTTGTTGCCTTTCAGCTTGTTGGCAAAGCTTTTTGGCCAGTCTCTGTAGAGATGGTTTAATTCCCCACAAAGATCACACCGCCGGCCGTTGGTGCGCTCTTTAAGACTGTGACCAATCTCTTTGCATTTCCCACATACAATTTCCTGGCAGCTAGATGTCCAAACATGCCATACTCCCTACAGAGTTTTGGCATTCCCTGAGAGCGAATGTAGCCTCTGTTTTCTCCCAACACAGTGATTGAAGGTGGATGTCTCAGGCCTTGGTAGCCCCCGGCGTCTCCCCCTTGTTTGGTGGGAATTGGCCAGGAGCATGTCCACATGCCATCCTCATCTAGCACTTTGACTGGCTGGCCTCGAACAGTGCAATATCTCCCCAGCCATACACAGATGTCTTCTCCAGTTACTGTCTCGTTGAACATCCCGACAATCGCAGTTTTAAGCGTGGAGAACTGGGCTTTGAACATCTCAAACTTTTGCCAAAAAGCATTCAAGCGGGAAGCAGCTCTAAAGCTAACATCCAAACCTTTGTTCAGGGGGCAGAGTGCAATGCAAGGCGATGCAGATCACTGGGTTTAAAATGCAAAGCTTCTGGGATCAGCTTCCCAGCCCTGGACGTTTAAGACGGCCCCCCCGTAACCCAACACACCTGACTCGACAGGCCAGCTCCTAGGTGGAAAACGCCAGATCCTCAGAAGGGCACGTCAGAGAAAAGGTCTCTAGAAGCGGGAACCCCTGCTTTGAAAGCGGCACCCAACCGTCGTTTGCTCTGCTGTTAGTCACCACAAAAAAGGAGAAGCACACCGTTCCTGGAGACACTGCAATACCAGGCCGATGCATGGAGTGGACGGAGCAAGCCCCGGCTCCAGCTCCGTGATCCAAAAATCAATTTAATATGCAGTCCCCGGGTAGGGGACGTATCAGATATTAAACTGATAAGAACAGATACTACACTTGATCTTAGCCAAAAGGCCGAGAAGCGATGCCGCTGTGAGGCAGCGGGGAGGAAGCCGGAAACAGCGTTGCCCATCTCGGCCGCGGGCGGTCGCAGAGCCGTGACGCGCCGGGGGACGGCAGTACCCACCCCCGTCCGCAACGTCACCGAGCCTCGCCCCGATCGGCCTGACGGGGGCTCTGCAGCGGTGGAAAGTACGGCAACGCTCGTAACTCCCAGACGGTTTGTCGCAGAGCCAAGTGCCTCGTGTCATCGGAATCCTTGGCTCGAGCCGAACGAGAGGCAGGTCTCGGATCGGCTCGTCGCTCTGGCGAAATTTTCGGCTATTTTGGATTTTGTTGAAAACCTACTTTTGCAAGCTAACGCTAGGCATTTGGTCCAGTCCGACCCAGAACAGCGCAGAAAGATTCTCTGGAGTCTGACTGTCAATAACGATCCAAAAAAAGCGGAAATTTCCATTCACCTTGGCGGGGGGACCCCAAAACCTTCGGAGGTCGTGTGGCCGAGTTTGCTAAAATGGCTATAACTCTCGAAAGGAATGAGATCGTGTCACCCAAATCGGCACACCTATGTACGGGCTCGGTACGTGGTGGAGTGAAAAGTGGCACTGCGACTGGCCACTTGGTGGCGCTGTAAGATGGAAAAAAGAGGAAAAGGACAGCCAAACAAACATGCAAACAGCTACAGCTATGCAACACTCGGTCCGATCGACTTGAAAAGCGAGGCCTGTGAAAAATTTGAACCGAACCGCCCACCAGGGGGCGAACTTTCAAGAGCGAAAGCGACTTTGCTTACACGCGCGCACCACGTGACACGACTCTCTAACCCAGTGGTTTTCAAAGCAGTCCTGGGAGCACCCCCAACACCTCCCATTTTGTAGGCCTCTCACATCTGACACGCCCATTTCAGGTCTAGCTGTCTCCTCTAATGAGCTGAATCAGGTGTGACAGATGAGGGAGACGCAGAAAACACGCAGCGCTGGGGGTGCTCACAGGACCTGTTTGAACACCGCCGGCTACCCGAAGCGAAACAAACAAAAGGGAGAAAAGAACAAAACAAAACACATCTGCCTTGTTCAACCAACACATGCAGGGGAGAGCGCGAACGCAGTCCCCCACTACCATAAATTATGCAGTCGAGATTCCCACATTTGGGGAATTCGCAGGGGTCAGCACGGCCGGAGTGCAATGGACGAGCCTCGCTCTGGGTGAACCACCTTCTTGATCATGGTGTCTCCCCTGCCAGGTAAGTATGAAGCCCCAGGCCGCCTGTCAGAGGTACCACTTCCCTCTCTACCGTCCTCGTCAAGGGTGACCCCCCCCAGCCAAAAGCAAAGGTGCTCGACCAAGCCCGTAAACAAAAAAAACGACGCCGCCCCACTTCCTTCCTCCTGCCCAGTCCTTGAGGCTGGCTGGGATTTTGAATTTCCCGCCAAAACCTCTAGGACCGCCTCTTCCTCCCTTTGTTCCTCTCTTTGCTGTGGTTGTGGGCCGGCCGTTTTGTTGCCTTTCAGCTTGTTGGCAAAGCTTTTTGGCCAGTCTCTGTAGAGATGGTTTAATTCCCCACAAAGATCACACCGCCGGCCGTTGGTGCGCTCTTTAAGACTGTGACCAATCTCTTTGCATTTCCCACATACAATTTCCTGGCAGCTAGATGTCCAAACATGCCATACTCCCTACAGAGTTTTGGCATTCCCTGAGAGCGAATGTAGCCTCTGTTTTCTCCCAACACAGTGATTGAAGGTGGATGTCTCAGGCCTTGGTAGCCCCCGGCGTCTCCCCCTTGTTTGGTGGGAATTGGCCAGGAGCATGTCCACATGCCATCCTCATCTAGCACTTTGACTGGCTGGCCTCGAACAGTGCAATATCTCCCCAGCCATACACAGATGTCTTCTCCAGTTACTGTCTCGTTGAACATCCCGACAATCGCAGTTTTAAGCGTGGAGAACTGGGCTTTGAACATCTCAAACTTTTGCCAAAAAGCATTCAAGCGGGAAGCAGCTCTAAAGCTAACATCCAAACCTTTGTTCAGGGGGCAGAGTGCAATGCAAGGCGATGCAGATCACTGGGTTTAAAATGCAAAGCTTCTGGGATCAGCTTCCCAGCCCTGGACGTTTAAGACGGCCCCCCCGTAACCCAACACACCTGACTCGACAGGCCAGCTCCTAGGTGGAAAACGCCAGATCCTCAGAAGGGCACGTCAGAGAAAAGGTCTCTAGAAGCGGGAACCCCTGCTTTGAAAGCGGCACCCAACCGTCGTTTGCTCTGCTGTTAGTCACCACAAAAAAGGAGAAGCACACCGTTCCTGGAGACACTGCAATACCAGGCCGATGCATGGAGTGGACGGAGTAAGCCCCGGCTCCAGCTCCGTGATCCAAAAATCAATTTAATATGCAGTCCCCGGGTAGGGGACGTATCAGATATTAAACTGATAAGAACAGATACTACACTTGATCTTAGCCAAAAGGCCGAGAAGCGATGCCGCTGTGAGGCAGCGGGGAGGAAGCCGGAAACAGCGTTGCCCATCTCGGCCGCGGGCGGTCGCAGAGCCGTGACGCGCCGGGGGACGGCAGTACCCACCCCCGTCCGCAACGTCACCGAGCCTCGCCCCGATCGGCCTGACGGGGGCTCTGCAGCGGTGGAAAGTACGGCAACGCTCGTAACTCCCAGACGGTTTGTCGCAGAGCCAAGTGCCTCGTGTCATCGGAATCCTTGGCTCGAGCCGAACGAGAGGCAGGTCTCGGATCGGCTCGTCGCTCTGGCGAAATTTTCGGCTATTTTGGATTTTGTTGAAAACCTACTTTTGCAAGCTAACGCTAGGCATTTGGTCCAGTCCGACCCAGAACAGCGCAGAAAGATTCTCTGGAGTCTGACTGTCAATAACGATCCAAAAAAAGCGGAAATTTCCATTCACCTTGGCGGGGGGACCCCAAAACCTTCGGAGGTCGTGTGGCCGAGTTTGCTAAAATGGCTATAACTCTCGAAAGGAATGAGATCGTGTCACCCAAATCGGCACACCTATGTACGGGCTCGGTACGTGGTGGAGTGAAAAGTGGCACTGCGACTGGCCACTTGGTGGCGCTGTAAGATGGAAAAAAGAGGAAAAGGACAGCCAAACAAACATGCAAACAGCTACAGCTATGCAACACTCGGTCCGATCGACTTGAAAAGCGAGGCCTGTGAAAAATTTGAACCGAACCGCCCACCAGGGGGCGAACTTTCAAGAGCGAAAGCGACTTTGCTTACACGCGCGCACCACGTGACACGACTCTCTAACCCAGTGGTTTTCAAAGCAGTCCTGGGAGCACCCCCAACACCTCCCATTTTGTAGGCCTCTCACATCTGACACGCCCATTTCAGGTCTAGCTGTCTCCTCTAATGAGCTGAATCAGGTGTGACAGATGAGGGAGACGCAGAAAACACGCAGCGCTGGGGGTGCTCACAGGACCTGTTTGAACACCGCCGGCTACCCGAAGCGAAACAAACAAAAGGGAGAAAAGAACAAAACAAAACACATCTGCCTTGTTCAACCAACACATGCAGGGGAGAGCGCGAACGCAGTCCCCCACTACCATAAATTATGCAGTCGAGATTCCCACATTTGGGGAATTCGCAGGGGTCAGCACGGCCGGAGTGCAATGGACGAGCCTCGCTCTGGGTGAACCACCTTCTTGATCATGGTGTCTCCCCTGCCAGGTAAGTATGAAGCCCCAGGCCGCCTGTCAGAGGTACCACTTCCCTCTCTACCGTCCTCGTCAAGGGTGACCCCCCCCAGCCAAAAGCAAAGGTGCTCGACCAAGCCCGTAAACAAAAAAAACGACGCCGCCCCACTTCCTTCCTCCTGCCCAGTCCTTGAGGCTGGCTGGGATTTTGAATTTCCCGCCAAAACCTCTAGGACCGCCTCTTCCTCCCTTTGTTCCTCTCTTTGCTGTGGTTGTGGGCCGGCCGTTTTGTTGCCTTTCAGCTTGTTGGCAAAGCTTTTTGGCCAGTCTCTGTAGAGATGGTTTAATTCCCCACAAAGATCACACCGCCGGCCGTTGGTGCGCTCTTTAAGACTGTGACCAATCTCTTTGCATTTCCCACATACAATTTCCTGGCAGCTAGATGTCCAAACATGCCATACTCCCTACAGAGTTTTGGCATTCCCTGAGAGCGAATGTAGCCTCTGTTTTCTCCCAACACAGTGATTGAAGGTGGATGTCTCAGGCCTTGGTAGCCCCCGGCGTCTCCCCCTTGTTTGGTGGGAATTGGCCAGGAGCATGTCCACATGCCATCCTCATCTAGCACTTTGACTGGCTGGCCTCGAACAGTGCAATATCTCCCCAGCCATACACAGATGTCTTCTCCAGTTACTGTCTCGTTGAACATCCCGACAATCGCAGTTTTAAGCGTGGAGAACTGGGCTTTGAACATCTCAAACTTTTGCCAAAAAGCATTCAAGCGGGAAGCAGCTCTAAAGCTAACATCCAAACCTTTGTTCAGGGGGCAGAGTGCAATGCAAGGCGATGCAGATCACTGGGTTTAAAATGCAAAGCTTCTGGGATCAGCTTCCCAGCCCTGGACGTTTAAGACGGCCCCCCCGTAACCCAACACACCTGACTCGACAGGCCAGCTCCTAGGTGGAAAACGCCAGATCCTCAGAAGGGCACGTCAGAGAAAAGGTCTCTAGAAGCGGGAACCCCTGCTTTGAAAGCGGCACCCAACCGTCGTTTGCTCTGCTGTTAGTCACCACAAAAAAGGAGAAGCACACCGTTCCTGGAGACACTGCAATACCAGGCCGATGCATGGAGTGGACGGAGCAAGCCCCGGCTCCAGCTCCGTGATCCAAAAATCAATTTAATATGCAGTCCCCGGGTAGGGGACGTATCAGATATTAAACTGATAAGAACAGATACTACACTTGATCTTAGCCAAAAGGCCGAGAAGCGATGCCGCTGTGAGGCAGCGGGGAGGAAGCCGGAAACAGCGTTGCCCATCTCGGCCGCGGGCGGTCGCAGAGCCGTGACGCGCCGGGGGACGGCAGTACCCACCCCCGTCCGCAACGTCACCGAGCCTCGCCCCGATCGGCCTGACGGGGGCTCTGCAGCGGTGGAAAGTACGGCAACGCTCGTAACTCCCAGACGGTTTGTCGCAGAGCCAAGTGCCTCGTGTCATCGGAATCCTTGGCTCGAGCCGAACGAGAGGCAGGTCTCGGATCGGCTCGTCGCTCTGGCGAAATTTTCGGCTATTTTGGATTTTGTTGAAAACCTACTTTTGCAAGCTAACGCTAGGCATTTGGTCCAGTCCGACCCAGAACAGCGCAGAAAGATTCTCTGGAGTCTGACTGTCAATAACGATCCAAAAAAAGCGGAAATTTCCATTCACCTTGGCGGGGGGACCCCAAAACCTTCGGAGGTCGTGTGGCCGAGTTTGCTAAAATGGCTATAACTCTCGAAAGGAATGAGATCGTGTCACCCAAATCGGCACACCTATGTACGGGCTCGGTACGTGGTGGAGTGAAAAGTGGCACTGCGACTGGCCACTTGGTGGCGCTGTAAGATGGAAAAAAGAGGAAAAGGACAGCCAAACAAACATGCAAACAGCTACAGCTATGCAACACTCGGTCCGATCGACTTGAAAAGCGAGGCCTGTGAAAAATTTGAACCGAACCGCCCACCAGGGGGCGAACTTTCAAGAGCGAAAGCGACTTTGCTTACACGCGCGCACCACGTGACACGACTCTCTAACCCAGTGGTTTTCAAAGCAGTCCTGGGAGCACCCCCAACACCTCCCATTTTGTAGGCCTCTCACATCTGACACGCCCATTTCAGGTCTAGCTGTCTCCTCTAATGAGCTGAATCAGGTGTGACAGATGAGGGAGACGCAGAAAACACGCAGCGCTGGGGGTGCTCACAGGACCTGTTTGAACACCGCCGGCTACCCGAAGCGAAACAAACAAAAGGGAGAAAAGAACAAAACAAAACACATCTGCCTTGTTCAACCAACACATGCAGGGGAGAGCGCGAACGCAGTCCCCCACTACCAT
The DNA here is from genome assembly GCA_033026305.1 of Cirrhinus molitorella. Lineage (NCBI taxonomy): Eukaryota > Metazoa > Chordata > Actinopteri > Cypriniformes > Cyprinidae > Cirrhinus > Cirrhinus molitorella. Next base: position 36,776,771 of record CM065132.1, read on the forward strand.
AAATTATGCAGTCGAGATTCCCACATTTGGGGAATTCGCAGGGGTCAGCACGGCCGGAGTGCAATGGACGAGCCTCGCTCTGGGTGAACCACCTTCTTGATCATGGTGTCTCCCCTGCCAGGTAAGTATGAAGCCCCAGGCCGCCTGTCAGAGGTACCACTTCCCTCTCTACCGTCCTCGTCAAGGGTGACCCCCCCCAGCCAAAAGCAAAGGTGCTCGACCAAGCCCGTAAACAAAAAAAACGACGCCGCCCCACTTCCTTCCTCCTGCCCAGTCCTTGAGGCTGGCTGGGATTTTGAATTTCCCGCCAAAACCTCTAGGACCGCCTCTTCCTCCCTTTGTTCCTCTCTTTGCTGTGGTTGTGGGCCGGCCGTTTTGTTGCCTTTCAGCTTGTTGGCAAAGCTTTTTGGCCAGTCTCTGTAGAGATGGTTTAATTCCCCACAAAGATCACACCGCCGGCCGTTGGTGCGCTCTTTAAGACTGTGACCAATCTCTTTGCATTTCCCACATACAATTTCCTGGCAGCTAGATGTCCAAACATGCCATACTCCCTACAGAGTTTTGGCATTCCCTGAGAGCGAATGTAGCCTCTGTTTTCTCCCAACACAGTGATTGAAGGTGGATGTCTCAGGCCTTGGTAGCCCCCGGCGTCTCCCCCTTGTTTGGTGGGAATTGGCCAGGAGCATGTCCACATGCCATCCTCATCTAGCACTTTGACTGGCTGGCCTCGAACAGTGCAATATCTCCCCAGCCATACACAGATGTCTTCTCCAGTTACTGTCTCGTTGAACATCCCGACAATCGCAGTTTTAAGCGTGGAGAACTGGGCTTTGAACATCTCAAACTTTTGCCAAAAAGCATTCAAGCGGGAAGCAGCTCTAAAGCTAACATCCAAACCTTTGTTCAGGGGGCAGAGTGCAATGCAAGGCGATGCAGATCACTGGGTTTAAAATGCAAAGCTTCTGGGATCAGCTTCCCAGCCCTGGACGTTTAAGACGGCCCCCCCGTAACCCAACACACCTGACTCGACAGGCCAGCTCCTAGGTGGAAAACGCCAGATCCTCAGAAGGGCACGTCAGAGAAAAGGTCTCTAGAAGCGGGAACCCCTGCTTTGAAAGCGGCACCCAACCGTCGTTTGCTCTGCTGTTAGTCACCACAAAAAAGGAGAAGCACACCGTTCCTGGAGACACTGCAATACCAGGCCGATGCATGGAGTGGACGGAGCAAGCCCCGGCTCCAGCTCCGTGATCCAAAAATCAATTTAATATGCAGTCCCCGGGTAGGGGACGTATCAGATATTAAACTGATAAGAACAGATACTACACTTGATCTTAGCCAAAAGGCCGAGAAGCGATGCCGCTGTGAGGCAGCGGGGAGGAAGCCGGAAACAGCGTTGCCCATCTCGGCCGCGGGCGGTCGCAGAGCCGTGACGCGCCGGGGGACGGCAGTACCCACCCCCGTCCGCAACGTCACCGAGCCTCGCCCCGATCGGCCTGACGGGGGCTCTGCAGCGGTGGAAAGTACGGCAACGCTCGTAACTCCCAGACGGTTTGTCGCAGAGCCAAGTGCCTCGTGTCATCGGAATCCTTGGCTCGAGCCGAACGAGAGGCAGGTCTCGGATCGGCTCGTCGCTCTGGCGAAATTTTCGGCTATTTTGGATTTTGTTGAAAACCTACTTTTGCAAGCTAACGCTAGGCATTTGGTCCAGTCCGACCCAGAACAGCGCAGAAAGATTCTCTGGAGTCTGACTGTCAATAACGATCCAAAAAAAGCGGAAATTTCCATTCACCTTGGCGGGGGGACCCCAAAACCTTCGGAGGTCGTGTGGCCGAGTTTGCTAAAATGGCTATAACTCTCGAAAGGAATGAGATCGTGTCACCCAAATCGGCACACCTATGTACGGGCTCGGTACGTGGTGGAGTGAAAAGTGGCACTGCGACTGGCCACTTGGTGGCGCTGTAAGATGGAAAAAAGAGGAAAAGGACAGCCAAACAAACATGCAAACAGCTACAGCTATGCAACACTCGGTCCGATCGACTTGAAAAGCGAGGCCTGTGAAAAATTTGAACCGAACCGCCCACCAGGGGGCGAACTTTCAAGAGCGAAAGCGACTTTGCTTACACGCGCGCACCACGTGACACGACTCTCTAACCCAGTGGTTTTCAAAGCAGTCCTGGGAGCACCCCCAACACCTCCCATTTTGTAGGCCTCTCACATCTGACACGCCCATTTCAGGTCTAGCTGTCTCCTCTAATGAGCTGAATCAGGTGTGACAGATGAGGGAGACGCAGAAAACACGCAGCGCTGGGGGTGCTCACAGGACCTGTTTGAACACCGCCGGCTACCCGAAGCGAAACAAACAAAAGGGAGAAAAGAACAAAACAAAACACATCTGCCTTGTTCAACCAACACATGCAGGGGAGAGCGCGAACGCAGTCCCCCACTACCATAAATTATGCAGTCGAGATTCCCACATTTGGGGAATTCGCAGGGGTCAGCACGGCCGGAGTGCAATGGACGAGCCTCGCTCTGGGTGAACCACCTTCTTGATCATGGTGTCTCCCCTGCCAGGTAAGTATGAAGCCCCAGGCCGCCTGTCAGAGGTACCACTTCCCTCTCTACCGTCCTCGTCAAGGGTGACCCCCCCCAGCCAAAAGCAAAGGTGCTCGACCAAGCCCGTAAACAAAAAAAACGACGCCGCCCCACTTCCTTCCTCCTGCCCAGTCCTTGAGGCTGGCTGGGATTTTGAATTTCCCGCCAAAACCTCTAGGACCGCCTCTTCCTCCCTTTGTTCCTCTCTTTGCTGTGGTTGTGGGCCGGCCGTTTTGTTGCCTTTCAGCTTGTTGGCAAAGCTTTTTGGCCAGTCTCTGTAGAGATGGTTTAATTCCCCACAAAGATCACACCGCCGGCCGTTGGTGCGCTCTTTAAGACTGTGACCAATCTCTTTGCATTTCCCACATACAATTTCCTGGCAGCTAGATGTCCAAACATGCCATACTCCCTACAGAGTTTTGGCATTCCCTGAGAGCGAATGTAGCCTCTGTTTTCTCCCAACACAGTGATTGAAGGTGGATGTCTCAGGCCTTGGTAGCCCCCGGCGTCTCCCCCTTGTTTGGTGGGAATTGGCCAGGAGCATGTCCACATGCCATCCTCATCTAGCACTTTGACTGGCTGGCCTCGAACAGTGCAATATCTCCCCAGCCATACACAGATGTCTTCTCCAGTTACTGTCTCGTTGAACATCCCGACAATCGCAGTTTTAAGCGTGGAGAACTGGGCTTTGAACATCTCAAACTTTTGCCAAAAAGCATTCAAGCGGGAAGCAGCTCTAAAGCTAACATCCAAACCTTTGTTCAGGGGGCAGAGTGCAATGCAAGGCGATGCAGATCACTGGGTTTAAAATGCAAAGCTTCTGGGATCAGCTTCCCAGCCCTGGACGTTTAAGACGGCCCCCCCGTAACCCAACACACCTGACTCGACAGGCCAGCTCCTAGGTGGAAAACGCCAGATCCTCAGAAGGGCACGTCAGAGAAAAGGTCTCTAGAAGCGGGAACTCCTGCTTTGAAAGCGGCACCCAACCGTCGTTTGCTCTGCTGTTAGTCACCACAAAAAAGGAGAAGCACACCGTTCCTGGAGACACTGCAATACCAGGCCGATGCATGGAGTGGACGGAGCAAGCCCCGGCTCCAGCTCCGTGATCCAAAAATCAATTTAATATGCAGTCCCCGGGTAGGGGACGTATCAGATATTAAACTGATAAGAACAGATACTACACTTGATCTTAGCCAAAAGGCCGAGAAGCGATGCCGCTGTGAGGCAGCGGGGAGGAAGCCGGAAACAGCGTTGCCCATCTCGGCCGCGGGCGGTCGCAGAGCCGTGACGCGCCGGGGGACGGCAGTACCCACCCCCGTCCGCAACGTCACCGAGCCTCGCCCCGATCGGCCTGACGGGGGCTCTGCAGCGGTGGAAAGTACGGCAACGCTCGTAACTCCCAGACGGTTTGTCGCAGAGCCAAGTGCCTCGTGTCATCGGAATCCTTGGCTCGAGCCGAACGAGAGGCAGGTCTCGGATCGGCTCGTCGCTCTGGCGAAATTTTCGGCTATTTTGGATTTTGTTGAAAACCTACTTTTGCAAGCTAACGCTAGGCATTTGGTCCAGTCCGACCCAGAACAGCGCAGAAAGATTCTCTGGAGTCTGACTGTCAATAACGATCCAAAAAAAGCGGAAATTTCCATTCACCTTGGCGGGGGGACCCCAAAACCTTCGGAGGTCGTGTGGCCGAGTTTGCTAAAATGGCTATAACTCTCGAAAGGAATGAGATCGTGTCACCCAAATCGGCACACCTATGTACGGGCTCGGTACGTGGTGGAGTGAAAAGTGGCACTGCGACTGGCCACTTGGTGGCGCTGTAAGATGGAAAAAAGAGGAAAAGGACAGCCAAACAAACATGCAAACAGCTACAGCTATGCAACACTCGGTCCGATCGACTTGAAAAGCGAGGCCTGTGAAAAATTTGAACCGAACCGCCCACCAGGGGGCGAACTTTCAAGAGCGAAAGCGACTTTGCTTACACGCGCGCACCACGTGACACGACTCTCTAACCCAGTGGTTTTCAAAGCAGTCCTGGGAGCACCCCCAACACCTCCCATTTTGTAGGCCTCTCACATCTGACACGCCCATTTCAGGTCTAGCTGTCTCCTCTAATGAGCTGAATCAGGTGTGACAGATGAGGGAGACGCAGAAAACACGCAGCGCTGGGGGTGCTCACAGGACCTGTTTGAACACCGCCGGCTACCCGAAGCGAAACAAACAAAAGGGAGAAAAGAACAAAACAAAACACATCTGCCTTGTTCAACCAACACATGCAGGGGAGAGCGCGAACGCAGTCCCCCACTACCATAAATTATGCAGTCGAGATTCCCACATTTGGGGAATTCGCAGGGGTCAGCACGGCCGGAGTGCAATGGACGAGCCTCGCTCTGGGTGAACCACCTTCTTGATCATGGTGTCTCCCCTGCCAGGTAAGTATGAAGCCCCAGGCCGCCTGTCAGAGGTACCACTTCCCTCTCTACCGTCCTCGTCAAGGGTGACCCCCCCCAGCCAAAAGCAAAGGTGCTCGACCAAGCCCGTAAACAAAAAAAACGACGCCGCCCCACTTCCTTCCTCCTGCCCAGTCCTTGAGGCTGGCTGGGATTTTGAATTTCCCGCCAAAACCTCTAGGACCGCCTCTTCCTCCCTTTGTTCCTCTCTTTGCTGTGGTTGTGGGCCGGCCGTTTTGTTGCCTTTCAGCTTGTTGGCAAAGCTTTTTGGCCAGTCTCTGTAGAGATGGTTTAATTCCCCACAAAGATCACACCGCCGGCCGTTGGTGCGCTCTTTAAGACTGTGACCAATCTCTTTGCATTTCCCACATACAATTTCCTGGCAGCTAGATGTCCAAACATGCCATACTCCCTACAGAGTTTTGGCATTCCCTGAGAGCGAATGTAGCCTCTGTTTTCTCCCAACACAGTGATTGAAGGTGGATGTCTCAGGCCTTGGTAGCCCCCGGCGTCTCCCCCTTGTTTGGTGGGAATTGGCCAGGAGCATGTCCACATGCCATCCTCATCTAGCACTTTGACTGGCTGGCCTCGAACAGTGCAATATCTCCCCAGCCATACACAGATGTCTTCTCCAGTTACTGTCTCGTTGAACATCCCGACAATCGCAGTTTTAAGCGTGGAGAACTGGGCTTTGAACATCTCAAACTTTTGCCAAAAAGCATTCAAGCGGGAAGCAGCTCTAAAGCTAACATCCAAACCTTTGTTCAGGGGGCAGAGTGCAATGCAAGGCGATGCAGATCACTGGGTTTAAAATGCAAAGCTTCTGGGATCAGCTTCCCAGCCCTGGACGTTTAAGACGGCCCCCCCGTAACCCAACACACCTGACTCGACAGGCCAGCTCCTAGGTGGAAAACGCCAGATCCTCAGAAGGGCACGTCAGAGAAAAGGTCTCTAGAAGCAGGAACCCCTGCTTTGAAAGCGGCACCCAACCGTCGTTTGCTCTGCTGTTAGTCACCACAAAAAAGGAGAAGCACACCGTTCCTGGAGACACTGCAATACCAGGCCGATGCATGGAGTGGACGGAGCAAGCCCCGGCTCCAGCTCCGTGATCCAAAAATCAATTTAATATGCAGTCCCCGGGTAGGGGACGTATCAGATATTAAACTGATAAGAACAGATACTACACTTGATCTTAGCCAAAAGGCCGAGAAGCGATGCCGCTGTGAGGCAGCGGGGAGGAAGCCGGAAACAGCGTTGCCCATCTCGGCCGCGGGCGGTCGCAGAGCCGTGACGCGCCGGGGGACGGCAGTACCCACCCCCGTCCGCAACGTCACCGAGCCTCGCCCCGATCGGCCTGACGGGGGCTCTGCAGCGGTGGAAAGTACGGCAACGCTCGTAACTCCCAGACGGTTTGTCGCAGAGCCAAGTGCCTCGTGTCATCGGAATCCTTGGCTCGAGCCGAACGAGAGGCAGGTCTCGGATCGGCTCGTCGCTCTGGCGAAATTTTCGGCTATTTTGGATTTTGTTGAAAACCTACTTTTGCAAGCTAACGCTAGGCATTTGGTCCAGTCCGACCCAGAACAGCGCAGAAAGATTCTCTGGAGTCTGACTGTCAATAACGATCCAAAAAAAGCGGAAATTTCCATTCACCTTGGCGGGGGGACCCCAAAACCTTCGGAGGTCGTGTGGCCGAGTTTGCTAAAATGGCTATAACTCTCGAAAGGAATGAGATCGTGTCACCCAAATCGGCACACCTATGTACGGGCTCGGTACGTGGTGGAGTGAAAAGTGGCACTGCGACTGGCCACTTGGTGGCGCTGTAAGATGGAAAAAAGAGGAAAAGGACAGCCAAACAAACATGCAAACAGCTACAGCTATGCAACACTCGGTCCGATCGACTTGAAAAGCGAGGCCTGTGAAAAATTTGAACCGAACCGCCCACCAGGGGGCGAACTTTCAAGAGCGAAAGCGACTTTGCTTACACGCGCGCACCACGTGACACGACTCTCTAACCCAGTGGTTTTCAAAGCAGTCCTGGGAGCACCCCCAACACCTCCCATTTTGTAGGCCTCTCACATCTGACACGCCCATTTCAGGTCTAGCTGTCTCCTCTAATGAGCTGAATCAGGTGTGACAGATGAGGGAGACGCAGAAAACACGCAGCGCTGGGGGTGCTCACAGGACCTGTTTGAACACCGCCGGCTACCCGAAGCGAAACAAACAAAAGGGAGAAAAGAACAAAACAAAACACATCTGCCTTGTTCAACCAACACATGCAGGGGAGAGCGCGAACGCAGTCCCCCACTACCATAAATTATGCAGTCGAGATTCCCACATTTGGGGAATTCGCAGGGGTCAGCACGGCCGGAGTGCAATGGACGAGCCTCGCTCTGGGTGAACCACCTTCTTGATCATGGTGTCTCCCCTGCCAGGTAAGTATGAAGCCCCAGGCCGCCTGTCAGAGGTACCACTTCCCTCTCTACCGTCCTCGTCAAGGGTGACCCCCCCCAGCCAAAAGCAAAGGTGCTCGACCAAGCCCGTAAACAAAAAAAACGACGCCGCCCCACTTCCTTCCTCCTGCCCAGTCCTTGAGGCTGGCTGGGATTTTGAATTTCCCGCCAAAACCTCTAGGACCGCCTCTTCCTCCCTTTGTTCCTCTCTTTGCTGTGGTTGTGGGCCGGCCGTTTTGTTGCCTTTCAGCTTGTTGGCAAAGCTTTTTGGCCAGTCTCTGTAGAGATGGTTTAATTCCCCACAAAGATCACACCGCCGGCCGTTGGTGCGCTCTTTAAGACTGTGACCAATCTCTTTGCATTTCCCACATACAATTTCCTGGCAGCTAGATGTCCAAACATGCCATACTCCCTACAGAGTTTTGGCATTCCCTGAGAGCGAATGTAGCCTCTGTTTTCTCCCAACACAGTGATTGAAGGTGGATGTCTCAGGCCTTGGTAGCCCCCGGCGTCTCCCCCTTGTTTGGTGGGAATTGGCCAGGAGCATGTCCACATGCCATCCTCATCTAGCACTTTGACTGGCTGGCCTCGAACAGTGCAATATCTCCCCAGCCATACACAGATGTCTTCTCCAGTTACTGTCTCGTTGAACATCCCGACAATCGCAGTTTTAAGCGTGGAGAACTGGGCTTTGAACATCTCAAACTTTTGCCAAAAAGCATTCAAGCGGGAAGCAGCTCTAAAGCTAACATCCAAACCTTTGTTCAGGGGGCAGAGTGCAATGCAAGGCGATGCAGATCACTGGGTTTAAAATGCAAAGCTTCTGGGATCAGCTTCCCAGCCCTGGACGTTTAAGACGGCCCCCCCGTAACCCAACACACCTGACTCGACAGGCCAGCTCCTAGGTGGAAAACGCCAGATCCTCAGAAGGGCACGTCAGAGAAAAGGTCTCTAGAAGCGGGAACTCCTGCTTTGAAAGCGGCACCCAACCGTCGTTTGCTCTGCTGTTAGTCACCACAAAAAAGGAGAAGCACACCGTTCCTGGAGACACTGCAATACCAGGCCGATGCATGGAGTGGACGGAGCAAGCCCCGGCTCCAGCTCCGTGATCCAAAAATCAATTTAATATGCAGTCCCCGGGTAGGGGACGTATCAGATATTAAACTGATAAGAACAGATACTACACTTGATCTTAGCCAAAAGGCCGAGAAGCGATGCCGCTGTGAGGCAGCGGGGAGGAAGCCGGAAACAGCGTTGCCCATCTCGGCCGCGGGCGGTCGCAGAGCCGTGACGCGCCGGGGGACGGCAGTACCCACCCCCGTCCGCAACGTCACCGAGCCTCGCCCCGATCGGCCTGACGGGGGCTCTGCAGCGGTGGAAAGTACGGCAACGCTCGTAACTCCCAGACGGTTTGTCGCAGAGCCAAGTGCCTCGTGTCATCGGAATCCTTGGCTCGAGCCGAACGAGAGGCAGGTCTCGGATCGGCTCGTCGCTCTGGCGAAATTTTCGGCTATTTTGGATTTTGTTGAAAACCTACTTTTGCAAGCTAACGCTAGGCATTTGGTCCAGTCCGACCCAGAACAGCGCAGAAAGATTCTCTGGAGTCTGACTGTCAATAACGATCCAAAAAAAGCGGAAATTTCCATTCACCTTGGCGGGGGGACCCCAAAACCTTCGGAGGTCGTGTGGCCGAGTTTGCTAAAATGGCTATAACTCTCGAAAGGAATGAGATCGTGTCACCCAAATCGGCACACCTATGTACGGGCTCGGTACGTGGTGGAGTGAAAAGTGGCACTGCGACTGGCCACTTGGTGGCGCTGTAAGATGGAAAAAAGAGGAAAAGGACAGCCAAACAAACATGCAAACAGCTACAGCTATGCAACACTCGGTCCGATCGACTTGAAAAGCGAGGCCTGTGAAAAATTTGAACCGAACCGCCCACCAGGGGGCGAACTTTCAAGAGCGAAAGCGACTTTGCTTACACGCGCGCACCACGTGACACGACTCTCTAACCCAGTGGTTTTCAAAGCAGTCCTGGGAGCACCCCCAACACCTCCCATTTTGTAGGCCTCTCACATCTGACACGCCCATTTCAGGTCTAGCTGTCTCCTCTAATGAGCTGAATCAGGTGTGACAGATGAGGGAGACGCAGAAAACACGCAGCGCTGGGGGTGCTCACAGGACCTGTTTGAACACCGCCGGCTACCCGAAGCGAAACAAACAAAAGGGAGAAAAGAACAAAACAAAACACATCTGCCTTGTTCAACCAACACATGCAGGGGAGAGCGCGAACGCAGTCCCCCACTACCATAAATTATGCAGTCGAGATTCCCACATTTGGGGAATTCGCAGGGGTCAGCACGGCCGGAGTGCAATGGACGAGCCTCGCTCTGGGTGAACCACCTTCTTGATCATGGTGTCTCCCCTGCCAGGTAAGTATGAAGCCCCAGGCCGCCTGTCAGAGGTACCACTTCCCTCTCTACCGTCCTCGTCAAGGGTGACCCCCCCCAGCCAAAAGCAAAGGTGCTCGACCAAGCCCGTAAACAAAAAAAACGACGCCGCCCCACTTCCTTCCTCCTGCCCAGTCCTTGAGGCTGGCTGGGATTTTGAATTTCCCGCCAAAACCTCTAGGACCGCCTCTTCCTCCCTTTGTTCCTCTCTTTGCTGTGGTTGTGGGCCGGCCGTTTTGTTGCCTTTCAGCTTGTTGGCAAAGCTTTTTGGCCAGTCTCTGTAGAGATGGTTTAATTCCCCACAAAGATCACACCGCCGGCCGTTGGTGCGCTCTTTAAGACTGTGACCAATCTCTTTGCATTTCCCACATACAATTTCCTGGCAGCTAGATGTCCAAACATGCCATACTCCCTACAGAGTTTTGGCATTCCCTGAGAGCGAATGTAGCCTCTGTTTTCTCCCAACACAGTGATTGAAGGTGGATGTCTCAGGCCTTGGTAGCCCCCGGCGTCTCCCCCTTGTTTGGTGGGAATTGGCCAGGAGCATGTCCACATGCCATCCTCATCTAGCACTTTGACTGGCTGGCCTCGAACAGTGCAATATCTCCCCAGCCATACACAGATGTCTTCTCCAGTTACTGTCTCGTTGAACATCCCGACAATCGCAGTTTTAAGCGTGGAGAACTGGGCTTTGAACATCTCAAACTTTTGCCAAAAAGCATTCAAGCGGGAAGCAGCTCTAAAGCTAACATCCAAACCTTTGTTCAGGGGGCAGAGTGCAATGCAAGGCGATGCAGATCACTGGGTTTAAAATGCAAAGCTTCTGGGATCAGCTTCCCAGCCCTGGACGTTTAAGACGGCCCCCCCGTAACCCAACACACCTGACTCGACAGGCCAGCTCCTAGGTGGAAAACGCCAGATCCTCAGAAGGGCACGTCAGAGAAAAGGTCTCTAGAAGCAGGAACCCCTGCTTTGAAAGCGGCACCCAACCGTCGTTTGCTCTGCTGTTAGTCACCACAAAAAAGGAGAAGCACACCGTTCCTGGAGACACTGCAATACCAGGCCGATGCATGGAGTGGACGGAGCAAGCCCCGGCTCCAGCTCCGTGATCCAAAAATCAATTTAATATGCAGTCCCCGGGTAGGGGACGTATCAGATATTAAACTGATAAGAACAGATACTACACTTGATCTTAGCCAAAAGGCCGAGAAGCGATGCCGCTGTGAGGCAGCGGGGAGGAAGCCGGAAACAGCGTTGCCCATCTCGGCCGCGGGCGGTCGCAGAGCCGTGACGCGCCGGGGGACGGCAGTACCCACCCCCGTCCGCAACGTCACCGAGCCTCGCCCCGATCGGCCTGACGGGGGCTCTGCAGCGGTGGAAAGTACGGCAACGCTCGTAACTCCCAGACGGTTTGTCGCAGAGCCAAGTGCCTCGTGTCATCGGAATCCTTGGCTCGAGCCGAACGAGAGGCAGGTCTCGGATCGGCTCGTCGCTCTGGCGAAATTTTCGGCTATTTTGGATTTTGTTGAAAACCTACTTTTGCAAGCTAACGCTAGGCATTTGGTCCAGTCCGACCCAGAACAGCGCAGAAAGATTCTCTGGAGTCTGACTGTCAATAACGATCCAAAAAAAGCGGAAATTTCCATTCACCTTGGCGGGGGGACCCCAAAACCTTCGGAGGTCGTGTGGCCGAGTTTGCTAAAATGGCTATAACTCTCGAAAGGAATGAGATCGTGTCACCCAAATCGGCACACCTATGTACGGGCTCGGTACGTGGTGGAGTGAAAAGTGGCACTGCGACTGGCCACTTGGTGGCGCTGTAAGATGGAAAAAAGAGGAAAAGGACAGCCAAACAAACATGCAAACAGCTACAGCTATGCAACACTCGGTCCGATCGACTTGAAAAGCGAGGCCTGTGAAAAATTTGAACCGAACCGCCCACCAGGGGGCGAACTTTCAAGAGCGAAAGCGACTTTGCTTACACGCGCGCACCACGTGACACGACTCTCTAACCCAGTGGTTTTCAAAGCAGTCCTGGGAGCACCCCCAACACCTCCCATTTTGTAGGCCTCTCACATCTGACACGCCCATTTCAGGTCTAGCTGTCTCCTCTAATGAGCTGAATCAGGTGTGACAGATGAGGGAGACGCAGAAAACACGCAGCGCTGGGGGTGCTCACAGGACCTGTTTGAACACCGCCGGCTACCCGAAGCGAAACAAACAAAAGGGAGAAAAGAACAAAACAAAACACATCTGCCTTGTTCAACCAACACATGCAGGGGAGAGCGCGAACGCAGTCCCCCACTACCATAAATTATGCAGTCGAGATTCCCACATTTGGGGAATTCGCAGGGGTCAGCACGGCCGGAGTGCAATGGACGAGCCTCGCTCTGGGTGAACCACCTTCTTGATCATGGTGTCTCCCCTGCCAGGTAAGTATGAAGCCCCAGGCCGCCTGTCAGAGGTACCACTTCCCTCTCTACCGTCCTCGTCAAGGGTGACCCCCCCCAGCCAAAAGCAAAGGTGCTCGACCAAGCCCGTAAACAAAAAAAACGACGCCGCCCCACTTCCTTCCTCCTGCCCAGTCCTTGAGGCTGGCTGGGATTTTGAATTTCCCGCCAAAACCTCTAGGACCGCCTCTTCCTCCCTTTGTTCCTCTCTTTGCTGTGGTTGTGGGCCGGCCGTTTTGTTGCCTTTCAGCTTGTTGGCAAAGCTTTTTGGCCAGTCTCTGTAGAGATGGTTTAATTCCCCACAAAGATCACACCGCCGGCCGTTGGTGCGCTCTTTAAGACTGTGACCAATCTCTTTGCATTTCCCACATACAATTTCCTGGCAGCTAGATGTCCAAACATGCCATACTCCCTACAGAGTTTTGGCATTCCCTGAGAGCGAATGTAGCCTCTGTTTTCTCCCAACACAGTGATTGAAGGTGGATGTCTCAGGCCTTGGTAGCCCCCGGCGTCTCCCCCTTGTTTGGTGGGAATTGGCCAGGAGCATGTCCACATGCCATCCTCATCTAGCACTTTGACTGGCTGGCCTCGAACAGTGCAATATCTCCCCAGCCATACACAGATGTCTTCTCCAGTTACTGTCTCGTTGAACATCCCGACAATCGCAGTTTTAAGCGTGGAGAACTGGGCTTTGAACATCTCAAACTTTTGCCAAAAAGCATTCAAGCGGGAAGCAGCTCTAAAGCTAACATCCAAACCTTTGTTCAGGGGGCAGAGTGCAATGCAAGGCGATGCAGATCACTGGGTTTAAAATGCAAAGCTTCTGGGATCAGCTTCCCAGCCCTGGACGTTTAAGACGGCCCCCCCGTAACCCAACACACCTGACTCGACAGGCCAGCTCCTAGGTGGAAAACGCCAGATCCTCAGAAGGGCACGTCAGAGAAAAGGTCTCTAGAAGCAGGAACCCCTGCTTTGAAAGCGGCACCCAACCGTCGTTTGCTCTGCTGTTAGTCACCACAAAAAAGGAGAAGCACACCGTTCCTGGAGACACTGCAATACCAGGCCGATGCATGGAGTGGACGGAGCAAGCCCCGGCTCCAGCTCCGTGATCCAAAAATCAATTTAATATGCAGTCCCCGGGTAGGGGACGTATCAGATATTAAACTGATAAGAACAGATTTTTTTTTTTTTTTTTTGAAATGTTTTATTGTCACCATTTACATTTTTTCATTGATATTTATATTTCTTTTCACACATAGATTTTTTTCTTTTTTACAATCACACATTTTAAAACAAGCAAGAAACCATATAATAGATACAATAAATAAATAGAATAAATACACAAGGTTTTAAAATAAAATGAATACAATCATTTTTCAAAAGAAAACAATTAGTGTTCTGCTTGTTTTTTTTTTGTTTTGTTTTGTTGTTTTTTAAAGTCCATGTCTTCAGTGTGCATTTAAAAGGATGAGAATGAAAAGGATAAAATAAAAATGAAAATAAAAGTTCAAGCATCATAATTTATATACTAAAACAAATTCATTTGATAAAAGAGTAAAACGCCACATAAAATTCTTTAAAAGTCATCTCTTGTGCAAGATCGGGGGTGAGTCCTTATCAATGCAGTCTTCACCCCACTCCTCAGAACAGGGACGTGAGATGTTACTTTAGGGGCTCAGCGGAGATCCCCTCTCCTCCGGCCCGCTGGCCCGCTGTTCCCGTAGCCAGAGTGGTGAGGGTGCATCTACGGGCGGCCAGGGTCGGTGGCGGCCGGGACCCTTTCTGTGCGGCCCCGGCCCCCCCGTCCGAATATCGTCGCCCGGTACCCCTGCAGCATTGATGTTACCTTTAGCTCGCATGCATGGAGGGGTACCGTAACGCGCTTCCCCACCAGCAGGTTTCTGGTGGCCCAGATGGCATCCTTGATGACGTTGAGGGTGAGCCAGAGCGAGGTGAATTCCTGTGTTGTCAAGTCCTTCAAGCCCTGGCCCACCCCAAGGATGGCGAGCTGGTACCCTATCTGGGCCCCACCCGCTGGTAGGCACGGGAAATACAGGGGGCCGGTCTTGGCCCACAGGTCCCGCGCAGCGCCGCACTCCCAGAGCAGATGCCGGACGGTCTCCGGGGAATGGCATCCGGACCGTGGACAAGCTGGGTTTTTGGCCATGCCTCTGGAGTGCATAACCGCCCTGACCGGGAGGATCTCATGAGCCGCCATCCACGATAAATCCTTGTGCCTGTTCTGGAGAGCAGGGTGAGAAGCGTTCCTCCAAGCCTGTTTGGCCTCACGTAGTGTGAGGCCTGGAACTGGACTCACCGATTCCCGGTCCTGCACAAGAGAGACGAGATGCTTATGATTAGTTAAAATGGTGACATCTTGGTTTTCTAAAACATACTTTTTTAAGAACTTCTTGATAAAACTGTACTCCTTTGGTAGGTTAAAAGACACTGGACTTGTCAGGTCAATTGGTAAAATCTTTAAACTTCTTAAATAAGACCCCATCCAGAATCGTGTCATGGCTGCCGTCTTATTGTCTTTGGATGGGGTCACAGCATACTTTATGTGCAGGGCGGTGAAGCGGCTGCCTAAAAACAGGTGGGGGTCTGGGAGGCCTTTCCCGCCATTCTCCGGCCTCTTCTTAACTACATCTCTCCTTAGGCGCTCCCACTTGGACCCCCACAGGAAATAAAACACCGCCCTCTCTAGGTCCTTTAGGAATGTCCTAGGTGGGGTAAAAACAGAACACACAAGTAACATTAGGGGTAAAATCACAGATTTAAAAATTAAAACCTTTCCCTCTAACGTCAGTTGTCTTAAACCCCAGAACCCAAGTCTCTGCCTAACTTTCCCTAACATGTCTGTCCAGTTCCCCCGTCCTCCACCCTCTTTGTCAAATTTTACTCCTAAAACTTTAAGATCGTTGTCTTTAAAAGCCAAATCAAGTCCCCCTGTGTCCACGTCTCTCCACGGCCCGAAGAGCTGGGCCTCGGACTTGTTTCTATTGAGCTTGGCGCCCGAGGCCCGACCGTACCAGTCAGTCAAGTCCAGTGCTCTTCGTATGGATAAAACGTCCGTGGCTAAAAGAGTTACGTCGTCCATGTATAAAACACAGGTCGCCGTCAGTCCACCCGTCCCGGGCACGTCCAGTCCTTTGATCCATTTATCCCTTCTCAAGATCTGTGCCAGAGGCTCAATACAAGCCACATACAAAAGAGGAGATAAAGGACATCCCTGACGGACACCACTGTGGATGTTCACAGCTTTGGAAAGATGCCCATTTACAAGGATTTTGCTGACTAGGCCCTTGTACAGCAGTCCCACCCAGGTTATAAACCTCTCTGGAAAGCCCATTTTTTGCAGCACCTGAAAAAGATACTGGTGCGAGATTCTGTCGAATGCTTTCTCAAAATCTAAATTTAGGACTACTAGCCGAATATTTCTGTCTCTCGCGTAACAGATGGCATCTCTAATCAGCACTAGGTTGTCTGTTATCTTCCTCCCAGGTACGGCACAAGCTTGATCCGGGTGGATCACGTCTTCTAAAACTGTCGACATTCGTTTAGCTAAAATCTTACTAAAAAGTTTACAATCAAAGTTTAAAAGAGTAATAGGTCGCCAATTCTTTAGGTCAGTCTTGTCTCCTTTTTTCCCAAGTAGAGTCACTATCCCTATTCTAAAACTGTCTGGGAGTCTGTCGAGTGTTTCAAATTCTTTAAAAACAGTAAGTAGGTCGCCTGCTAAAATATCCCAAAAAGTCACATAAAACTCCAAAGGAAGTCCGTCCAGTCCTGGGGATTTCCCCCGCTTAAAACCTTTAAGAGCTTCTTGTATTTCTAAAATGGTAAAATCTTGGGATAAAAGCACATGTTGTCCATCTAACTTTTTTCCTATAAAAGACAACACTTCTTTTAAAATGTCACTGTTTATTTCTTTTGTGCTGTACAGGTCTTGATAAAAGGTTTCTATTTCATTTAAAATCCCTTTTGTTGTGTTTACCTCCCTCCCTCCTGCTTTTAAAGTTGTAATTGCACCTCCCTGTTTTATGACCCTTTTAAAAAAATATCGTGTACATCTTTCACCTTCTTCAACATCTCTTTCTTTACTTCTTAAAATAATTCCCTTACTTTTAATTTTAGAACAGACTGACATTTCTCTTTTAACTTCTTTGATTTCTTCGCTAAAATCAAAACCATTGTTTAAAAGATTAAAATACCTCTGTAGTCGCTTCTGCAGCCCCATCATGCGATTTTCCTGCTTTTTCTTTTTTTCCCTCCCCACCTTGCTAAAAAAGTCTTTCGTCAGTCCTTTTACCATTACCCACCATTGTGCTCGTGTCTCATAGAAGTCTTGGAGAGTTTGCCATCGGCTAAACTGCTCCCTGTATTTCCTAACTACCTCCTCATCTTCTAACAGGGAGCAGTTTAGCTTCCACAAACCTCCACCTACTGTCACACCAACAGGGAGTGATAGGGTGCAGGATAGCATGGAGTGATCTGAAAAAAAGAGGGGAGTTAATCTAGCATCAATTGGCGGGAAGTCACGTGTAAAAAGGTAATCTATCCGAGAGGCTTTGGTACCATCACCACTGATCCAGGTGTAGCCCTCCTCTTTTGGATGCAATGTTTTAAAACAGTCAACTAATTTAAAATCTTTAACTAAACCCTGTAATAAAACCGATGTTTTATCCACCCTAAAATCCTCTGTTGTCCTTTTCCTGTCCTTCTGAGTTAAAACACAATTAAAATCCCCTGCCACCACTAGAGGGGCTCTGCCTAGCATGTGAGGCTGCAAATCTTCTAAAAGTTCATACCTCTCGTTTTTTCCTGTAAAACCATATACATTGAGAACATTAAAGTCTTTACCTAAAAAAGTCAGTTTTGCTAAAATTGCCCGCCCGTCTCTCACCACTGTGCATCCCTTCACCAAGATATGGGGGTTATTAATTAAAATGGCAACACCATCATTCTTGTTAAAATTTGACCCACTCCAAAGGGAAGGGCCTTGGGTCCACAACTCCTCCCATCTCCTGTAGTTAGTTAAAAACGGTAAAGCACATTCTTGTATTAAAACAACATCTGACTTAAAAGACTTTAAAAAGGATAAAATGCTCTGTGCTCGTAAGATGGACTTCACACTTCTCACATTGACGGTAGAGAAGGTGAGTGCCATGAGCAGTATGTTTAAAATACAAGCATTTAAAGGAAGAACAAAAGGATAAAAAGACTACAGAGTTATATTAAAATCACGTCACCTCGTGTTGCATTTGCCTTTCGCTTTCCCCAGGTGAGCTAGGGTCAGGGGGGCAAATGCTTGTCGCCTCCGGGGACACAGAGAAAGCCTCTTGTGGCTCCTTTGGCGATGATGTTCTCAGCTTAAAGTGCAAAAAAGAGACTTCATTTGGAGATTCTGTGGGCCACATACGGTTTAGATCTTCCGAAGAGGAACTATCTAACCGATGCGCTACCCTCAGTCTTTTCTCCTCTATCTCTGACAGAGGAGATCTCGCAGATCTTTTCTGCACTTGAGCATTGGGAAGTGAACAATCAGTTTCACTCCCACTGTCCGCCACACTGTTCTCTGAAACGGTTTGTAGGGAGGAAGCCGTCTCCTCCTCCATTTTGTCCCCACTCTCTTCTATGGGAGAGGCTTCCTCCCCCTGTACAAAACCAATCACTGACTCCGCCCTTAGGGCCGCCCCACTTTCTTCTTCCTGTCCTGAGGTTGGCTGGGAATTTAAAATTCCCGCCAAAACCTCAGGGTCCTCCTCCCGTTGTTCCTCCATTTTCTGTGTTTGTGGGGCGGCCATCTTGTTTCCCTTCAATTTGTTGGCAAAACTTTTAGGGCAGTCTCTGTAGAGATGATTTGATTCTCCACAGAGATTGCACCGTCTGCCATTGGTACAATCATCAAAACTGTGACCAATTTCTCTACACTTCCCACATACTAACTCTTGGCATGCTTCGGCGAGATGCCCAAACCTCCCACACTTCCGGCACAGTTTGGGCATTCCCTGATAGTGTATGTAGCCCCTGTTCTCTCCCAGCACAATCATAGAAGGCAAATGTTTCAGGCCCTGGTAGCCCCCGGCGTCTTCCCACTGTTTAATGGGAACACGCCAGGAGCATGTCCAAATGCCGTCTTCATCAAGCACTTTGACAGGCTGGCCTCGAACGGTGCAGAATCTACCCAACCAAACACAAATATCATCCCCAGTCACTGTTTCATTGAACATTCTGACAATCACAGTTTTGAGTGTGTTATCAGAAAGCTTTTCCACAGCAAACATGGAGAACTGGGCTTTTACCGAATCAAACTTCTGCCAAAAGTCATTTAAAAGGGAAGCTGATTTAAAGCTTACATCAAAGCCTTTGTTCTGGGGCAGAGTCATCAAACAATTTAAGTCTTCTGGCTTAAAGTTTAAGGTTTTTTGGATCAGCTTCCTGGAAAAGTCCATACGGGACAGTCCCAGGAGCCTCCCCTCAACCTCCTTGAATAAAAAACGCACGCTGTGGTGCCTCCGCACGCCGGCACGAGCAGCCGACATGGTGGAGGCACCCACAGCTCAGAGCACTTAAAACAACAATAAATACTAAAACAATAAATAATTAAAAGACCTTACCTTAAAACTGCTGATGCCTGAAGCCGCAGGTTCAATATACCTCCTAAAAGTTGTATGGCTCGGGATACAAAGGAATCTCGAGCCCGGAAACCTCCAAGAGGCGATCGCAACCCTACCTCGTGACCAGACACTTGATCTTAGCCAAAAGGCCGAGAAGCGATGCCGCTGTGAGGCAGCGGGGAGGAAGCCGGAAACAGCGTTGCCCATCTCGGCCGCGGGCGGTCGCAGAGCCGTGACGCGCCGGGGGACGGCAGTACCCACCCCCGTCCGCAACGTCACCGAGCCTCGCCCCGATCGGCCTGACGGGGGCTCTGCAGCGGTGGAAAGTACGGCAACGCTCGTAACTCCCAGACGGTTTGTCGCAGAGCCAAGTGCCTCGTGTCATCGGAATCCTTGGCTCGAGCCGAACGAGAGGCAGGTCTCGGATCGGCTCGTCGCTCTGGCGAAATTTTCGGCTATTTTGGATTTTGTTGAAAACCTACTTTTGCAAGCTAACGCTAGGCATTTGGTCCAGTCCGACCCAGAACAGCGCAGAAAGATTCTCTGGAGTCTGACTGTCAATAACGATCCAAAAAAAGCGGAAATTTCCATTCACCTTGGCGGGGGGACCCCAAAACCTTCGGAGGTCGTGTGGCCGAGTTTGCTAAAATGGCTATAACTCTCGAAAGGAATGAGATCGTGTCACCCAAATCGGCACACCTATGTACGGGCTCGGTACGTGGTGGAGTGAAAAGTGGCACTGCGACTGGCCACTTGGTGGCGCTGTAAGATGGAAAAAAGAGGAAAAGGACAGCCAAACAAACATGCAAACAGCTACAGCTATGCAACACTCGGTCCGATCGACTTGAAAAGCGAGGCCTGTGAAAAATTTGAACCGAACCGCCCACCAGGGGGCGAACTTTCAAGAGCGAAAGCGACTTTGCTTACACGCGCGCACCACGTGACACGACTCTCTAACCCAGTGGTTTTCAAAGCAGTCCTGGGAGCACCCCCAACACCTCCCATTTTGTAGGCCTCTCACATCTGACACGCCCATTTCAGGTCTAGCTGTCTCCTCTAATGAGCTGAATCAGGTGTGACAGATGAGGGAGACGCAGAAAACACGCAGCGCTGGGGGTGCTCACAGGACCTGTTTGAACACCGCCGGCTACCCGAAGCGAAACAAACAAAAGGGAGAAAAGAACAAAACAAAACACATCTGCCTTGTTCAACCAACACATGCAGGGGAGAGCGCGAACGCAGTCCCCCACTACCATAAATTATGCAGTCGAGATTCCCACATTTGGGGAATTCGCAGGGGTCAGCACGGCCAGAGTGCAATGGACGAGCCTCGCTCTGGGTGAACCACCTTCTTGATCATGGTGTCTCCCCTGCCAGGTAAGTATGAAGCCCCAGGCCGCCTGTCAGAGGTACCACTTCCCTCTCTACCGTCCTCGTCAAGGGTGACCCCCCCCAGCCAAAAGCAAAGGTGCTCGACCAAGCCCGTAAACAAAAAAAACGACGCCGCCCCACTTCCTTCCTCCTGCCCAGTCCTTGAGGCTGGCTGGGATTTTGAATTTCCCGCCAAAACCTCTAGGACCGCCTCTTCCTCCCTTTGTTCCTCTCTTTGCTGTGGTTGTGGGCCGGCCGTTTTGTTGCCTTTCAGCTTGTTGGCAAAGCTTTTTGGCCAGTCTCTGTAGAGATGGTTTAATTCCCCACAAAGATCACACCGCCGGCCGTTGGTGCGCTCTTTAAGACTGTGACCAATCTCTTTGCATTTCCCACATACAATTTCCTGGCAGCTAGATGTCCAAACATGCCATACTCCCTACAGAGTTTTGGCATTCCCTGAGAGCGAATGTAGCCTCTGTTTTCTCCCAACACAGTGATTGAAGGTGGATGTCTCAGGCCTTGGTAGCCCCCGGCGTCTCCCCCTTGTTTGGTGGGAATTGGCCAGGAGCATGTCCACATGCCATCCTCATCTAGCACTTTGACTGGCTGGCCTCGAACAGTGCAATATCTCCCCAGCCATACACAGATGTCTTCTCCAGTTACTGTCTCGTTGAACATCCCGACAATCGCAGTTTTAAGCGTGGAGAACTGGGCTTTGAAAATCTCAAACTTTTGCCAAAAAGCATTCAAGCGGGAAGCAGCTCTAAAGCTAACATCCAAACCTTTGTTCAGGGGGCAGAGTGCAATGCAAGGCGATGCAGATCACTGGGTTTAAAATGCAAAGCTTCTGGGATCAGCTTCCCAGCCCTGGACGTTTAAGACGGCCCCCCCGTAACCCAACACACCTGACTCGACAGGCCAGCTCCTAGGTGGAAAACGCCAGATCCTCAAAAGGGCACGTCAGAGAAAAGGTCTCTAGAAGCAGGAACCCCTGCTTTGAAAGCGGCACCCAACCGTCGTTTGCTCTGCTGTTAGTCACCACAAAAAAGGAGAAGCACACCGTTCCTGGAGACACTGCAATACCAGGCCGATGCATGGAGTGGACGGAGCAAGCCCCGGCTCCAGCTCCGTGATCCAAAAATCAATTTAATATGCAGTCCCCGGGTAGGGGACGTATCAGATATTAAACTGATAAGAACAGATACTACACTTGATCTTAGCCAAAAGGCCGAGAAGCGATGCCGCTGTGAGGCAGCGGGGAGGAAGCCGGAAACAGCGTTGCCCATCTCGGCCGCGGGCGGTCGCAGAGCCGTGACGCGCCGGGGGACGGCAGTACCCACCCCCGTCCGCAACGTCACCGAGCCTCGCCCCGATCGGCCTGACGGGGGCTCTGCAGCGGTGGAAAGTACGGCAACGCTCGTAACTCCCAGACGGTTTGTCGCAGAGCCAAGTGCCTCGTGTCATCGGAATCCTTGGCTCGAGCCGAACGAGAGGCAGGTCTCGGATCGGCTCGTCGCTCTGGCGAAATTTTCGGCTATTTTGGATTTTGTTGAAAACCTACTTTTGCAAGCTAACGCTAGGCATTTGGTCCAGTCCGACCCAGAACAGCGCAGAAAGATTCTCTGGAGTCTGACTGTCAATAACGATCCAAAAAAAGCGGAAATTTCCATTCACCTTGGCGGGGGGACCCCAAAACCTTCGGAGGTCGTGTGGCCGAGTTTGCTAAAATGGCTATAACTCTCGAAAGGAATGAGATCGTGTCACCCAAATCGGCACACCTATGTACGGGCTCGGTACGTGGTGGAGTGAAAAGTGGCACTGCGACTGGCCACTTGGTGGCGCTGTAAGATGGAAAAAAGAGGAAAAGGACAGCCAAACAAACATGCAAACAGCTACAGCTATGCAACACTCGGTCCGATCGACTTGAAAAGCGAGGCCTGTGAAAAATTTGAACCGAACCGCCCACCAGGGGGCGAACTTTCAAGAGCGAAAGCGACTTTGCTTACACGCGCGCACCACGTGACACGACTCTCTAACCCAGTGGTTTTCAAAGCAGTCCTGGGAGCACCCCCAACACCTCCCATTTTGTAGGCCTCTCACATCTGACACGCCCATTTCAGGTCTAGCTGTCTCCTCTAATGAGCTGAATCAGGTGTGACAGATGAGGGAGACGCAGAAAACACGCAGCGCTGGGGGTGCTCACAGGACCTGTTTGAACACCGCCGGCTACCCGAAGCGAAACAAACAAAAGGGAGAAAAGAACAAAACAAAACACATCTGCCTTGTTCAACCAACACATGCAGGGGAGAGCGCGAACGCAGTCCCCCACTACCATAAATTATGCAGTCGAGATTCCCACATTTGGGGAATTCGCAGGGGTCAGCACGGCCGGAGTGCAATGGACGAGCCTCGCTCTGGGTGAACCACCTTCTTGATCATGGTGTCTCCCCTGCCAGGTAAGTATGAAGCCCCAGGCCGCCTGTCAGAGGTACCACTTCCCTCTCTACCGTCCTCGTCAAGGGTGACCCCCCCCAGCCAAAAGCAAAGGTGCTCGACCAAGCCCGTAAACAAAAAAAACGACGCCGCCCCACTTCCTTCCTCCTGCCCAGTCCTTGAGGCTGGCTGGGATTTTGAATTTCCCGCCAAAACCTCTAGGACCGCCTCTTCCTCCCTTTGTTCCTCTCTTTGCTGTGGTTGTGGGCCGGCCGTTTTGTTGCCTTTCAGCTTGTTGGCAAAGCTTTTTGGCCAGTCTCTGTAGAGATGGTTTAATTCCCCACAAAGATCACACCGCCGGCCGTTGGTGCGCTCTTTAAGACTGTGACCAATCTCTTTGCATTTCCCACATACAATTTCCTGGCAGCTAGATGTCCAAACATGCCATACTCCCTACAGAGTTTTGGCATTCCCTGAGAGCGAATGTAGCCTCTGTTTTCTCCCAACACAGTGATTGAAGGTGGATGTCTCAGGCCTTGGTAGCCCCCGGCGTCTCCCCCTTGTTTGGTGGGAATTGGCCAGGAGCATGTCCACATGCCATCCTCATCTAGCACTTTGACTGGCTGGCCTCGAACAGTGCAATATCTCCCCAGCCATACACAGATGTCTTCTCCAGTTACTGTCTCGTTGAACATCCCGACAATCGCAGTTTTAAGCGTGGAGAACTGGGCTTTGAACATCTCAAACTTTTGCCAAAAAGCATTCAAGCGGGAAGCAGCTCTAAAGCTAACATCCAAACCTTTGTTCAGGGGGCAGAGTGCAATGCAAGGCGATGCAGATCACTGGGTTTAAAATGCAAAGCTTCTGGGATCAGCTTCCCAGCCCTGGACGTTTAAGACGGCCCCCCCGTAACCCAACACACCTGACTCGACAGGCCAGCTCCTAGGTGGAAAACGCCAGATCCTCAGAAGGGCACGTCAGAGAAAAGGTCTCTAGAAGCAGGAACCCCTGCTTTGAAAGCAGCACCCAACCGTCGTTTGCTCTGCTGTTAGTCACCACAAAAAAGGAGAAGCACACCGTTCCTGGAGACACTGCAATACCAGGCCGATGCATGGAGTGGACGGAGCAAGCCCCGGCTCCAGCTCCGTGATCCAAAAATCAATTTAATATGCAGTCCCCGGGTAGGGGACGTATCAGATATTAAACTGATAAGAACAGATACTACACTTGATCTTAGCCAAAAGGCCGAGAAGCGATGCCGCTGTGAGGCAGCGGGGAGGAAGCCGGAAACAGCGTTGCCCATCTCGGCCGCGGGCGGTCGCAGAGCCGTGACGCGCCGGGGGACGGCAGTACCCACCCCCGTCCGCAACGTCACCGAGCCTCGCCCCGATCGGCCTGACGGGGGCTCTGCAGCGGTGGAAAGTACGGCAACGCTCGTAACTCCCAGACGGTTTGTCGCAGAGCCAAGTGCCTCGTGTCATCGGAATCCTTGGCTCGAGCCGAACGAGAGGCAGGTCTCGGATCGGCTCGTCGCTCTGGCGAAATTTTCGGCTATTTTGGATTTTGTTGAAAACCTACTTTTGCAAGCTAACGCTAGGCATTTGGTCCAGTCCGACCCAGAACAGCGCAGAAAGATTCTCTGGAGTCTGACTGTCAATAACGATCCAAAAAAAGCGGAAATTTCCATTCACCTTGGCGGGGGGACCCCAAAACCTTCGGAGGTCGTGTGGCCGAGTTTGCTAAAATGGCTATAACTCTCGAAAGGAATGAGATCGTGTCACCCAAATCGGCACACCTATGTACGGGCTCGGTACGTGGTGGAGTGAAAAGTGGCACTGCGACTGGCCACTTGGTGGCGCTGTAAGATGGAAAAAAGAGGAAAAGGACAGCCAAACAAACATGCAAACAGCTACAGCTATGCAACACTCGGTCCGATCGACTTGAAAAGCGAGGCCTGTGAAAAATTTGAACCGAACCGCCCACCAGGGGGCGAACTTTCAAGAGCGAAAGCGACTTTGCTTACACGCGCGCACCACGTGACACGACTCTCTAACCCAGTGGTTTTCAAAGCAGTCCTGGGAGCACCCCCAACACCTCCCATTTTGTAGGCCTCTCACATCTGACACGCCCATTTCAGGTCTAGCTGTCTCCTCTAATGAGCTGAATCAGGTGTGACAGATGAGGGAGACGCAGAAAACACGCAGCGCTGGGGGTGCTCACAGGACCTGTTTGAACACCGCCGGCTACCCGAAGCGAAACAAACAAAAGGGAGAAAAGAACAAAACAAAACACATCTGCCTTGTTCAACCAACACATGCAGGGGAGAGCGCGAACGCAGTCCCCCACTACCATAAATTATGCAGTCGAGATTCCCACATTTGGGGAATTCGCAGGGGTCAGCACGGCCGGAGTGCAATGGACGAGCCTCGCTCTGGGTGAACCACCTTCTTGATCATGGTGTCTCCCCTGCCAGGTAAGTATGAAGCCCCAGGCCGCCTGTCAGAGGTACCACTTCCCTCTCTACCGTCCTCGTCAAGGGTGACCCCCCCCAGCCAAAAGCAAAGGTGCTCGACCAAGCCCGTAAACAAAAAAAACGACGCCGCCCCACTTCCTTCCTCCTGCCCAGTCCTTGAGGCTGGCTGGGATTTTGAATTTCCCGCCAAAACCTCTAGGACCGCCTCTTCCTCCCTTTGTTCCTCTCTTTGCTGTGGTTGTGGGCCGGCCGTTTTGTTGCCTTTCAGCTTGTTGGCAAAGCTTTTTGGCCAGTCTCTGTAGAGATGGTTTAATTCCCCACAAAGATCACACCGCCGGCCGTTGGTGCGCTCTTTAAGACTGTGACCAATCTCTTTGCATTTCCCACATACAATTTCCTGGCAGCTAGATGTCCAAACATGCCATACTCCCTACAGAGTTTTGGCATTCCCTGAGAGCGAATGTAGCCTCTGTTTTCTCCCAACACAGTGATTGAAGGTGGATGTCTCAGGCCTTGGTAGCCCCCGGCGTCTCCCCCTTGTTTGGTGGGAATTGGCCAGGAGCATGTCCACATGCCATCCTCATCTAGCACTTTGACTGGCTGGCCTCGAACAGTGCAATATCTCCCCAGCCATACACAGATGTCTTCTCCAGTTACTGTCTCGTTGAACATCCCGACAATCGCAGTTTTAAGCGTGGAGAACTGGGCTTTGAACATCTCAAACTTTTGCCAAAAAGCATTCAAGCGGGAAGCAGCTCTAAAGCTAACATCCAAACCTTTGTTCAGGGGGCAGAGTGCAATGCAAGGCGATGCAGATCACTGGGTTTAAAATGCAAAGCTTCTGGGATCAGCTTCCCAGCCCTGGACGTTTAAGACGGCCCCCCCGTAACCCAACACACCTGACTCGACAGGCCAGCTCCTAGGTGGAAAACGCCAGATCCTCAGAAGGGCACGTCAGAGAAAAGGTCTCTAGAAGCAGGAACCCCTGCTTTGAAAGCGGCACCCAACCGTCGTTTGCTCTGCTGTTAGTCACCACAAAAAAGGAGAAGCACACCGTTCCTGGAGACACTGCAATACCAGGCCGATGCATGGAGTGGACGGAGCAAGCCCCGGCTCCAGCTCCGTGATCCAAAAATCAATTTAATATGCAGTCCCCGGGTAGGGGACGTATCAGATATTAAACTGATAAGAACAGATACTACACTTGATCTTAGCCAAAAGGCCGAGAAGCGATGCCGCTGTGAGGCAGCGGGGAGGAAGCCGGAAACAGCGTTGCCCATCTCGGCCGCGGGCGGTCGCAGAGCCGTGACGCGCCGGGGGACGGCAGTACCCACCCCCGTCCGCAACGTCACCGAGCCTCGCCCCGATCGGCCTGACGGGGGCTCTGCAGCGGTGGAAAGTACGGCAACGCTCGTAACTCCCAGACGGTTTGTCGCAGAGCCAAGTGCCTCGTGTCATCGGAATCCTTGGCTCGAGCCGAACGAGAGGCAGGTCTCGGATCGGCTCGTCGCTCTGGCGAAATTTTCGGCTATTTTGGATTTTGTTGAAAACCTACTTTTGCAAGCTAACGCTAGGCATTTGGTCCAGTCCGACCCAGAACAGCGCAGAAAGATTCTCTGGAGTCTGACTGTCAATAACGATCCAAAAAAAGCGGAAATTTCCATTCACCTTGGCGGGGGGACCCCAAAACCTTCGGAGGTCGTGTGGCCGAGTTTGCTAAAATGGCTATAACTCTCGAAAGGAATGAGATCGTGTCACCCAAATCGGCACACCTATGTACGGGCTCGGTACGTGGTGGAGTGAAAAGTGGCACTGCGACTGGCCACTTGGTGGCGCTGTAAGATGGAAAAAAGAGGAAAAGGACAGCCAAACAAACATGCAAACAGCTACAGCTATGCAACACTCGGTCCGATCGACTTGAAAAGCGAGGCCTGTGAAAAATTTGAACCGAACCGCCCACCAGGGGGCGAACTTTCAAGAGCGAAAGCGACTTTGCTTACACGCGCGCACCACGTGACACGACTCTCTAACCCAGTGGTTTTCAAAGCAGTCCTGGGAGCACCCCCAACACCTCCCATTTTGTAGGCCTCTCACATCTGACACGCCCATTTCAGGTCTAGCTGTCTCCTCTAATGAGCTGAATCAGGTGTGACAGATGAGGGAGACGCAGAAAACACGCAGCGCTGGGGGTGCTCACAGGACCTGTTTGAACACCGCCGGCTACCCGAAGCGAAACAAACAAAAGGGAGAAAAGAACAAAACAAAACACATCTGCCTTGTTCAACCAACACATGCAGGGGAGAGCGCGAACGCAGTCCCCCACTACCATAAATTATGCAGTCGAGATTCCCACATTTGGGGAATTCGCAGGGGTCAGCACGGCCAGAGTGCAATGGACGAGCCTCGCTCTGGGTGAACCACCTTCTTGATCATGGTGTCTCCCCTGCCAGGTAAGTATGAAGCCCCAGGCCGCCTGTCAGAGGTACCACTTCCCTCTCTACCGTCCTCGTCAAGGGTGACCCCCCCCAGCCAAAAGCAAAGGTGCTCGACCAAGCCCGTAAACAAAAAAAACGACGCCGCCCCACTTCCTTCCTCCTGCCCAGTCCTTGAGGCTGGCTGGGATTTTGAATTTCCCGCCAAAACCTCTAGGACCGCCTCTTCCTCCCTTTGTTCCTCTCTTTGCTGTGGTTGTGGGCCGGCCGTTTTGTTGCCTTTCAGCTTGTTGGCAAAGCTTTTTGGCCAGTCTCTGTAGAGATGGTTTAATTCCCCACAAAGATCACACCGCCGGCCGTTGGTGCGCTCTTTAAGACTGTGACCAATCTCTTTGCATTTCCCACATACAATTTCCTGGCAGCTAGATGTCCAAACATGCCATACTCCCTACAGAGTTTTGGCATTCCCTGAGAGCGAATGTAGCCTCTGTTTTCTCCCAACACAGTGATTGAAGGTGGATGTCTCAGGCCTTGGTAGCCCCCGGCGTCTCCCCCTTGTTTGGTGGGAATTGGCCAGGAGCATGTCCACATGCCATCCTCATCTAGCACTTTGACTGGCTGGCCTCGAACAGTGCAATATCTCCCCAGCCATACACAGATGTCTTCTCCAGTTACTGTCTCGTTGAACATCCCGACAATCGCAGTTTTAAGCGTGGAGAACTGGGCTTTGAACATCTCAAACTTTTGCCAAAAAGCATTCAAGCGGGAAGCAGCTCTAAAGCTAACATCCAAACCTTTGTTCAGGGGGCAGAGTGCAATGCAAGGCGATGCAGATCACTGGGTTTAAAATGCAAAGCTTCTGGGATCAGCTTCCCAGCCCTGGACGTTTAAGACGGCCCCCCCGTAACCCAACACACCTGACTCGACAGGCCAGCTCCTAGGTGGAAAACGCCAGATCCTCAGAAGGGCACGTCAGAGAAAAGGTCTCTAGAAGCAGGAACCCCTGCTTTGAAAGCGGCACCCAACCGTCGTTTGCTCTGCTGTTAGTCACCACAAAAAAGGAGAAGCACACCGTTCCTGGAGACACTGCAATACCAGGCCGATGCATGGAGTGGACGGAGCAAGCCCCGGCTCCAGCTCCGTGATCCAAAAATCAATTTAATATGCAGTCCCCGGGTAGGGGACGTATCAGATATTAAACTGATAAGAACAGATACTACACTTGATCTTAGCCAAAAGGCCGAGAAGCGATGCCGCTGTGAGGCAGCGGGGAGGAAGCCGGAAACAGCGTTGCCCATCTCGGCCGCGGGCGGTCGCAGAGCCGTGACGCGCCGGGGGACGGCAGTACCCACCCCCGTCCGCAACGTCACCGAGCCTCGCCCCGATCGGCCTGACGGGGGCTCTGCAGCGGTGGAAAGTACGGCAACGCTCGTAACTCCCAGACGGTTTGTCGCAGAGCCAAGTGCCTCGTGTCATCGGAATCCTTGGCTCGAGCCGAACGAGAGGCAGGTCTCGGATCGGCTCGTCGCTCTGGCGAAATTTTCGGCTATTTTGGATTTTGTTGAAAACCTACTTTTGCAAGCTAACGCTAGGCATTTGGTCCAGTCCGACCCAGAACAGCGCAGAAAGATTCTCTGGAGTCTGACTGTCAATAACGATCCAAAAAAAGCGGAAATTTCCATTCACCTTGGCGGGGGGACCCCAAAACCTTCGGAGGTCGTGTGGCCGAGTTTGCTAAAATGGCTATAACTCTCGAAAGGAATGAGATCGTGTCACCCAAATCGGCACACCTATGTACGGGCTCGGTACGTGGTGGAGTGAAAAGTGGCACTGCGACTGGCCACTTGGTGGCGCTGTAAGATGGAAAAAAGAGGAAAAGGACAGCCAAACAAACATGCAAACAGCTACAGCTATGCAACACTCGGTCCGATCGACTTGAAAAGCGAGGCCTGTGAAAAATTTGAACCGAACCGCCCACCAGGGGGCGAACTTTCAAGAGCGAAAGCGACTTTGCTTACACGCGCGCACCACGTGACACGACTCTCTAACCCAGTGGTTTTCAAAGCAGTCCTGGGAGCACCCCCAACACCTCCCATTTTGTAGGCCTCTCACATCTGACACGCCCATTTCAGGTCTAGCTGTCTCCTCTAATGAGCTGAATCAGGTGTGACAGATGAGGGAGACGCAGAAAACACGCAGCGCTGGGGGTGCTCACAGGACCTGTTTGAACACCGCCGGCTACCCGAAGCGAAACAAACAAAAGGGAGAAAAGAACAAAACAAAACACATCTGCCTTGTTCAACCAACACATGCAGGGGAGAGCGCGAACGCAGTCCCCCACTACCATAAATTATGCAGTCGAGATTCCCACATTTGGGGAATTCGCAGGGGTCAGCACGGCCGGAGTGCAATGGACGAGCCTCGCTCTGGGTGAACCACCTTCTTGATCATGGTGTCTCCCCTGCCAGGTAAGTATGAAGCCCCAGGCCGCCTGTCAGAGGTACCACTTCCCTCTCTACCGTCCTCGTCAAGGGTGACCCCCCCCAGCCAAAAGCAAAGGTGCTCGACCAAGCCCGTAAACAAAAAAAACGACGCCGCCCCACTTCCTTCCTCCTGCCCAGTCCTTGAGGCTGGCTGGGATTTTGAATTTCCCGCCAAAACCTCTAGGACCGCCTCTTCCTCCCTTTGTTCCTCTCTTTGCTGTGGTTGTGGGCCGGCCGTTTTGTTGCCTTTCAGCTTGTTGGCAAAGCTTTTTGGCCAGTCTCTGTAGAGATGGTTTAATTCCCCACAAAGATCACACCGCCGGCCGTTGGTGCGCTCTTTAAGACTGTGACCAATCTCTTTGCATTTCCCACATACAATTTCCTGGCAGCTAGATGTCCAAACATGCCATACTCCCTACAGAGTTTTGGCATTCCCTGAGAGCGAATGTAGCCTCTGTTTTCTCCCAACACAGTGATTGAAGGTGGATGTCTCAGGCCTTGGTAGCCCCCGGCGTCTCCCCCTTGTTTGGTGGGAATTGGCCAGGAGCATGTCCACATGCCATCCTCATCTAGCACTTTGACTGGCTGGCCTCGAACAGTGCAATATCTCCCCAGCCATACACAGATGTCTTCTCCAGTTACTGTCTCGTTGAACATCCCGACAATCGCAGTTTTAAGCGTGGAGAACTGGGCTTTGAACATCTCAAACTTTTGCCAAAAAGCATTCAAGCGGGAAGCAGCTCTAAAGCTAACATCCAAACCTTTGTTCAGGGGGCAGAGTGCAATGCAGATCACTGGGTTTAAAATGCAAAGCTTCTGGGATCAGCTTCCCAGCCCTGGACGTTTAAGACGGCCCCCCCGTAACCCAACACACCTGACTCGACAGGCCAGCTCCTAGGTGGAAAACGCCAGATCCTCAGAAGGGCACGTCAGAGAAAAGGTCTCAAGAAGCGGGAACCCCTGCTTTGAAAGCGGCACCCAACCGTCGTTTGCTCTGCTGTTAGTCACCACAAAAAAGGAGAAGCACACCGTTCCTGGAGACACTGCAATACCAGGCCGATGCATGGAGTGGACGGAGCAAGCCCCGGCTCCAGCTCCGTGATCCAAAAATCAATTTAATATGCAGTCCCCGGGTAGGGGACGTATCAGATATTAAACTGATAAGAACAGATTTTTTTTTTTTTTTTTTTTTTTTGAAATGTTTTATTGTCACCATTTACATTTTTTCATTGATATTTATATTTCTTTTCACACATAGATTTTTTTTCTTTTTTACAATCACACATTTTAAAACAAGCAAGAAACCATATAATAGATACAATAAATAAATAGAATAAATACACAAGGTTTTAAAATAAAATGAATACAATCATTTTTCAAAAGAAAACAATTAGTGTTCTGCTTGTTTTTTTTTTTTGTTTTGTTGTTTTTTAAAGTCCATGTCTTCAGTGTGCATTTAAAAGGATGAGAATGAAAAGGATAAAATAAAAATGAAAATAAAAGTTCAAGCATCATAATTTATATACTAAAACAAATTCATTTGATAAAAGAGTAAAACGCCACATAAAATTCTTTAAAAGTCATCTCTTGTGCAAGATCGGGGGTGAGTCCTTATCAATGCAGTCTTCACCCCACTCCTCAGAACAGGGACGTGAGATGTTACTTTAGGGGCTCAGCGGAGATCCCCTCTCCTCCGGCCCGCTGGCCCGCTGTTCCCGTAGCCAGAGTGGTGAGGGTGCATCTACGGGCGGCCAGGGTCGGTGGCGGCCGGGACCCTTTCTGTGCGGCCCCGGCCCCCCCGTCCGAATATCGTCGCCCGGTACCCCTGCAGCATTGATGTTACCTTTAGCTCGCATGCATGGAGGGGTACCGTAACGCGCTTCCCCACCAGCAGGTTTCTGGTGGCCCAGATGGCATCCTTGATGACGTTGAGGGTGAGCCAGAGCGAGGTGAATTCCTGTGTTGTCAAGTCCTTCAAGCCCTGGCCCACCCCAAGGATGGCGAGCTGGTACCCTATCTGGGCCCCACCCGCTGGTAGGCACGGGAAATACAGGGGGCCGGTCTTGGCCCACAGGTCCCGCGCAGCGCCGCACTCCCAGAGCAGATGCCGGACGGTCTCCGGGGAATGGCATCCGGACCGTGGACAAGCTGGGTTTTTGGCCATGCCTCTGGAGTGCATAACCGCCCTGACCGGGAGGATCTCATGAGCCGCCATCCACGATAAATCCTTGTGCCTGTTCTGGAGAGCAGGGTGAGAAGCGTTCCTCCAAGCCTGTTTGGCCTCACGTAGTGTGAGGCCTGGAACTGGACTCACCGATTCCCGGTCCTGCACAAGAGAGACGAGATGCTTATGATTAGTTAAAATGGTGACATCTTGGTTTTCTAAAACATACTTTTTTAAGAACTTCTTGATAAAACTGTACTCCTTTGGTAGGTTAAAAGACACTGGACTTGTCAGGTCAATTGGTAAAATCTTTAAACTTCTTAAATAAGACCCCATCCAGAATCGTGTCATGGCTGCCGTCTTATTGTCTTTGGATGGGGTCACAGCATACTTTATGTGCAGGGCGGTGAAGCGGCTGCCTAAAAACAGGTGGGGGTCTGGGAGGCCTTTCCCGCCATTCTCCGGCCTCTTCTTAACTACATCTCTCCTTAGGCGCTCCCACTTGGACCCCCACAGGAAATAAAACACCGCCCTCTCTAGGTCCTTTAGGAATGTCCTAGGTGGGGTAAAAACAGAACACACAAGTAACATTAGGGGTAAAATCACAGATTTAAAAATTAAAACCTTTCCCTCTAACGTCAGTTGTCTTAAACCCCAGAACCCAAGTCTCTGCCTAACTTTCCCTAACATGTCTGTCCAGTTCCCCCGTCCTCCACCCTCTTTGTCAAATTTTACTCCTAAAACTTTAAGATCGTTGTCTTTAAAAGCCAAATCAAGTCCCCCTGTGTCCACGTCTCTCCACGGCCCGAAGAGCTGGGCCTCGGACTTGTTTCTATTGAGCTTGGCGCCCGAGGCCCGACCGTACCAGTCAGTCAAGTCCAGTGCTCTTCGTATGGATAAAACGTCCGTGGCTAAAAGAGTTACGTCGTCCATGTATAAAACACAGGTCGCCGTCAGTCCACCCGTCCCAGGCACGTCCAGTCCTTTGATCCATTTATCCCTTCTCAAGATCTGTGCCAGAGGCTCAATACAAGC
Source organism: Cirrhinus molitorella (assembly GCA_033026305.1). NCBI lineage: Eukaryota > Metazoa > Chordata > Actinopteri > Cypriniformes > Cyprinidae > Cirrhinus > Cirrhinus molitorella. Next base: position 36,810,171 of record CM065132.1, read on the forward strand.
CACATACAAAAGAGGAGATAAAGGACATCCCTGACGGACACCACTGTGGATGTTCACAGCTTTGGAAAGATGCCCATTTACAAGGATTTTGCTGACTAGGCCCTTGTACAGCAGTCCCACCCAGGTTATAAACCTCTCTGGAAAGCCCATTTTTTTTGCAGCACCTGAAAAAGATACTGGTGCGAGATTCTGTCGAATGCTTTCTCAAAATCTAAATTTAGGACTACTAGCCGAATATTTCTGTCTCTCGCGTAACAGATGGCATCTCTAATCAGCACTAGGTTGTCTGTTATCTTCCTCCCAGGTACGGCACAAGCTTGATCCGGGTGGATCACGTCTTCTAAAACTGTCGACATTCGTTTAGCTAAAATCTTACTAAAAAGTTTACAATCAAAGTTTAAAAGAGTAATAGGTCGCCAATTCTTTAGGTCAGTCTTGTCTCCTTTTTTCCCAAGTAGAGTCACTATCCCTATTCTAAAACTGTCTGGGAGTCTGTCGAGTGTTTCAAATTCTTTAAAAACAGTAAGTAGGTCGCCTGCTAAAATATCCCAAAAAGTCACATAAAACTCCAAAGGAAGTCCGTCCAGTCCTGGGGATTTCCCCCGCTTAAAACCTTTAAGAGCTTCTTGTATTTCTAAAATGGTAAAATCTTGGGATAAAAGCACATGTTGTCCATCTAACTTTTTTTCTATAAAAGACAACACTTCTTTTAAAATGTCACTGTTTATTTCTTTTGTGCTGTACAGGTCTTGATAAAAGGTTTCTATTTCATTTAAAATCCCTTTTGTTGTGTTTACCTCCCTCCCTCCTGCTTTTAAAGTTGTAATTGCACCTCCCTGTTTTATGACCCTTTTAAAAAAATATCGTGTACATCTTTCACCTTCTTCAACATCTCTTTCTTTACTTCTTAAAATAATTCCCTTACTTTTAATTTTAGAACAGACTGACATTTCTCTTTTAACTTCTTTGATTTCTTCGCTAAAATCAAAACCATTGTTTAAAAGATTAAAATACCTCTGTAGTCGCTTCTGCAGCCCCATCATGCGATTTTCCTGCTTTTTCTTTTTTTCCCTCCCCACCTTGCTAAAAAAGTCTTTCGTCAGTCCTTTTACCATTACCCACCATTGTGCTCGTGTCTCATAGAAGTCTTGGAGAGTTTGCCATCGGCTAAACTGCTCCCTGTATTTCCTAACTACCTCCTCATCTTCTAACAGGGAGCAGTTTAGCTTCCACAAACCTCCACCTACTGTCACACCAACAGGGAGTGATAGGGTGCAGGATAGCATGGAGTGATCTGAAAAAAAGAGGGGAGTTAATCTAGCATCAATTGGCGGGAAGTCACGTGTAAAAAGGTAATCTATCCGAGAGGCTTTGGTACCATCACCACTGATCCAGGTGTAGCCCTCCTCTTTTGGATGCAATGTTTTAAAACAGTCAACTAATTTAAAATCTTTAACTAAACCCTGTAATAAAACCGATGTTTTATCCACCCTAAAATCCTCTGTTGTCCTTTTCCTGTCCTTCTGAGTTAAAACACAATTAAAATCCCCTGCCACCACTAGGGGGGCTCTGCCTAGCATGTGGGGCTGCAAATCTTCTAAAAGTTCATACCTCTCGTTTTTTCCTGTAAAACCATATACATTGAGAACATTAAAGTCTTTACCTAAAAAAGTCAGTTTTGCTAAAATTGCCCGCCCGTCTCTCACCACTGTGCATCCCTTCACCAAGATATGGGGGTTATTAATTAAAATGGCAACACCATCATTCTTGTTAAAATTTGACCCACTCCAAAGGGAAGGGCCTTGGGTCCACAACTCCTCCCATCTCCTGTAGTTAGTTAAAAACGGTAAAGCACATTCTTGTATTAAAACAACATCTGACTTAAAAGACTTTAAAAAGGATAAAATGCTCTGTGCTCGTAAGATGGACTTCACACTTCTCACATTGACGGTAGAGAAGGTGAGTGCCATGAGCAGTATGTTTAAAATACAAGCATTTAAAGGAAGAACAAAAGGATAAAAAGACTACAGAGTTATATTAAAATCACGTCACCTCGTGTTGCATTTGCCTTTCGCTTTCCCCAGGTGAGCTAGGGTCAGGGGGGCAAATGCTTGTCGCCTCCGGGGACACAGAGAAAGCCTCTTGTGGCTCCTTTGGCGATGATGTTCTCAGCTTAAAGTGCAAAAAAGAGACTTCATTTGGAGATTCTGTGGGCCACATACGGTTTAGATCTTCCGAAGAGGAACTATCTAACCGATGCGCTACCCTCAGTCTTTTCTCCTCTATCTCTGACAGAGGAGATCTCGCAGATCTTTTCTGCACTTGAGCATTGGGAAGTGAACAATCAGTTTCACTCCCACTGTCCGCCACACTGTTCTCTGAAACGGTTTGTAGGGAGGAAGCCGTCTCCTCCTCCATTTTGTCCCCACTCTCTTCTATGGGAGAGGCTTCCTCCCCCTGTACAAAACCAATCACTGACTCCGCCCTTAGGGCCGCCCCACTTTCTTCTTCCTGTCCTGAGGTTGGCTGGGAATTTAAAATTCCCGCCAAAACCTCAGGGTCCTCCTCCCGTTGTTCCTCCATTTTCTGTGTTTGTGGGGCGGCCATCTTGTTTCCCTTCAATTTGTTGGCAAAACTTTTAGGGCAGTCTCTGTAGAGATGATTTGATTCTCCACAGAGATTGCACCGTCTGCCATTGGTACAATCATCAAAACTGTGACCAATTTCTCTACACTTCCCACATACTAACTCTTGGCATGCTTCGGCGAGATGCCCAAACCTCCCACACTTCCGGCACAGTTTGGGCATTCCCTGATAGTGTATGTAGCCCCTGTTCTCTCCCAGCACAATCATAGAAGGCAAATGTTTCAGGCCCTGGTAGCCCCCGGCGTCTTCCCACTGTTTAATGGGAACACGCCAGGAGCATGTCCAAATGCCGTCTTCATCAAGCACTTTGACAGGCTGGCCTCGAACGGTGCAGAATCTACCCAACCAAACACAAATATCATCCCCAGTCACTGTTTCATTGAACATTCTGACAATCACAGTTTTGAGTGTGTTATCAGAAAGCTTTTCCACAGCAAACATGGAGAACTGGGCTTTTACCGAATCAAACTTCTGCCAAAAGTCATTTAAAAGGGAAGCTGATTTAAAGCTTACATCAAAGCCTTTGTTCTGGGGCAGAGTCATCAAACAATTTAAGTCTTCTGGCTTAAAGTTTAAGGTTTTTTGGATCAGCTTCCTGGAAAAGTCCATACGGGACAGTCCCAGGAGCCTCCCCTCAACCTCCTTGAATAAAAAACGCACGCTGTGGTGCCTCCGCACGCCGGCACGAGCAGCCGACATGGTGGAGGCACCCACAGCTCAGAGCACTAAAAAAACAACAATAAATACTAAAACAATAAATAATTAAAAGACCTTACCTTAAAACTGCTGATGCCTGAAGCCGCAGGTTCAATATACCTCCTAAAAGTTGTATGGCTCGGGATACAAAGGAATCTCGAGCCCGGAAACCTCCAAGAGGCGATCGCAACCCTACCTCGTGACCAGACACTTGATCTTAGCCAAAAGGCCGAGAAGCGATGCCGCTGTGAGGCAGCGGGGAGGAAGCCGGAAACAGCGATGCCCATCTCGGCCGCGGGCGGTCGCAGAGCCGTGACGCGCCGGGGGACGGCAGTACCCACCCCCGTCTGCAACGTCACCGAGCCTCGCCCCGATCGGCCTGACGGGGGCTCTGCAGCGGTGGAAAGTACGGCAACGCTCGTAACTCCCAGACGGTTTGTCGCAGAGCCAAGTGCCTCGTGTCATCGGAATCCTTGGCTCGAGCCGAACGAGAGGCAGGTCTCGGATCGGCTCGTCGCTCTGGCGAAATTTTCGGCTATTTTGGATTTTGTTGAAAACCTACTTTTGCAAGCTAACGCTAGGCATTTGGTCCAGTCCGACCCAGAACAGCGCAGAAAGATTCTCTGGAGTCTGACTGTCAATAACGATCCAAAAAAAGCGGAAATTTCCATTCACCTTGGCGGGGGGACCCCAAAACCTTCGGAGGTCGTGTGGCCGAGTTTGCTAAAATGGCTATAACTCTCGAAAGGAATGAGATCGTGTCACCCAAATCGGCACACCTATGTACGGGCTCGGTACGTGGTGGAGTGAAAAGTGGCACTGCGACTGGCCACTTGGTGGCGCTGTAAGATGAAAAAAAGAGGAAAAGGACAGCCAAACAAACATGCAAACAGCTACAGCTATGCAACACTCGGTCCGATCGACTTGAAAAGCGAGGCCTGTGAAAAATTTGAACCGAACCGCCCACCAGGGGGCGAACTTTCAAGAGCGAAAGCGACTTTGCTTACACGCGCGCACCACGTGACACGACTCTCTAACCCAGTGGTTTTCAAAGCAGTCCTGGGAGCACCCCCAACACCTCCCATTTTGTAGGCCTCTCACATCTGACACGCCCATTTCAGGTCTAGCTGTCTCCTCTAATGAGCTGAATCAGGTGTGACAGATGAGGGAGACGCAGAAAACACGCAGCGCTGGGGGTGCTCACAGGACCTGTTTGAACACCGCCGGCTACCCGAAGCGAAACAAACAAAAGGGAGAAAAGAACAAAACAAAACACATCTGCCTTGTTCAACCAACACATGCAGGGGAGAGCGCGAACGCAGTCCCCCACTACCATAAATTGTTCCTCTCTTTGCTGTGGTTGTGGGCCGGCCGTTTTGTTGCCTTTCAGCTTGTTGGCAAAGCTTTTTGGCCAGTCTCTGTAGAGATGGTTTAATTCCCCACAAAGATCACACCGCCGGCCGTTGGTGCGCTCTTTAAGACTGTGACCAATCTCTTTGCATTTCCCACATACAATTTCCTGGCAGCTAGATGTCCAAACATGCCATACTCCCTACAGAGTTTTGGCATTCCCTGAGAGCGAATGTAGCCTCTGTTTTCTCCCAACACAGTGATTGAAGGTGGATGTCTCAGGCCTTGGTAGCCCCCGGCGTCTCCCCCTTGTTTGGTGGGAATTGGCCAGGAGCATGTCCACATGCCATCCTCATCTAGCACTTTGACTGGCTGGCCTCGAACAGTGCAATATCTCCCCAGCCATACACAGATGTCTTCTCCAGTTACTGTCTCGTTGAACATCCCGACAATCGCAGTTTTAAGCGTGGAGAACTGGGCTTTGAACATCTCAAACTTTTGCCAAAAAGCATTCAAGCGGGAAGCAGCTCTAAAGCTAACATCCAAACCTTTGTTCAGGGGGCAGAGTGCAATGCAAGGCGATGCAGATCACTGGGTTTAAAATGCAAAGCTTCTGGGATCAGCTTCCCAGCCCTGGACGTTTAAGACGGCCCCCCCGTAACCCAACACACCTGACTCGACAGGCCAGCTCCTAGGTGGAAAACGCCAGATCCTCAGAAGGGCACGTCAGAGAAAAGGTCTCTAGAAGCAGGAACCCCTGCTTTGAAAGCGGCACCCAACCGTCGTTTGCTCTGCTGTTAGTCACCACAAAAAAGGAGAAGCACACCGTTCCTGGAGACACTGCAATACCAGGCCGATGCATGGAGTGGACGGAGCAAGCCCCGGCTCCAGCTCCGTGATCCAAAAATCAATTTAATATGCAGTCCCCGGGTAGGGGACGTATCAGATATTAAACTGATAAGAACAGATACTACACTTGATCTTAGCCAAAAGGCCGAGAAGCGATGCCGCTGTGAGGCAGCGGGGAGGAAGCCGGAAACAGCGTTGCCCATCTCGGCCGCGGGCGGTCGCAGAGCCGTGACGCGCCGGGGGACGGCAGTACCCACCCCCGTCCGCAACGTCACCGAGCCTCGCCCCGATCGGCCTGACGGGGGCTCTGCAGCGGTGGAAAGTACGGCAACGCTCGTAACTCCCAGACGGTTTGTCGCAGAGCCAAGTGCCTCGTGTCATCGGAATCCTTGGCTCGAGCCGAACGAGAGGCAGGTCTCGGATCGGCTCGTCGCTCTGGCGAAATTTTCGGCTATTTTGGATTTTGTTGAAAACCTACTTTTGCAAGCTAACGCTAGGCATTTGGTCCAGTCCGACCCAGAACAGCGCAGAAAGATTCTCTGGAGTCTGACTGTCAATAACGATCCAAAAAAAGCGGAAATTTCCATTCACCTTGGCGGGGGGACCCCAAAACCTTCGGAGGTCGTGTGGCCGAGTTTGCTAAAATGGCTATAACTCTCGAAAGGAATGAGATCGTGTCACCCAAATCGGCACACCTATGTACGGGCTCGGTACGTGGTGGAGTGAAAAGTGGCACTGCGACTGGCCACTTGGTGGCGCTGTAAGATGGAAAAAAGAGGAAAAGGACAGCCAAACAAACATGCAAACAGCTACAGCTATGCAACACTCGGTCCGATCGACTTGAAAAGCGAGGCCTGTGAAAAATTTGAACCGAACCGCCCACCAGGGGGCGAACTTTCAAGAGCGAAAGCGACTTTGCTTACACGCGCGCACCACGTGACACGACTCTCTAACCCAGTGGTTTTCAAAGCAGTCCTGGGAGCACCCCCAACACCTCCCATTTTGTAGGCCTCTCACATCTGACACGCCCATTTCAGGTCTAGCTGTCTCCTCTAATGAGCTGAATCAGGTGTGACAGATGAGGGAGACGCAGAAAACACGCAGCGCTGGGGGTGCTCACAGGACCTGTTTGAACACCGCCGGCTACCCGAAGCGAAACAAACAAAAGGGAGAAAAGAACAAAACAAAACACATCTGCCTTGTTCAACCAACACATGCAGGGGAGAGCGCGAACGCAGTCCCCCACTACCATAAATTATGCAGTCGAGATTCCCACATTTGGGGAATTCGCAGGGGTCAGCACGGCCAGAGTGCAATGGACGAGCCTCGCTCTGGGTGAACCACCTTCTTGATCATGGTGTCTCCCCTGCCAGGTAAGTATGAAGCCCCAGGCCGCCTGTCAGAGGTACCACTTCCCTCTCTACCGTCCTCGTCAAGGGTGACCCCCCCCAGCCAAAAGCAAAGGTGCTCGACCAAGCCCGTAAACAAAAAAAACGACGCCGCCCCACTTCCTTCCTCCTGCCCAGTCCTTGAGGCTGGCTGGGATTTTGAATTTCCCGCCAAAACCTCTAGGACCGCCTCTTCCTCCCTTTGTTCCTCTCTTTGCTGTGGTTGTGGGCCGGCCGTTTTGTTGCCTTTCAGCTTGTTGGCAAAGCTTTTTGGCCAGTCTCTGTAGAGATGGTTTAATTCCCCACAAAGATCACACCGCCGGCCGTTGGTGCGCTCTTTAAGACTGTGACCAATCTCTTTGCATTTCCCACATACAATTTCCTGGCAGCTAGATGTCCAAACATGCCATACTCCCTACAGAGTTTTGGCATTCCCTGAGAGCGAATGTAGCCTCTGTTTTCTCCCAACACAGTGATTGAAGGTGGATGTCTCAGGCCTTGGTAGCCCCCGGCGTCTCCCCCTTGTTTGGTGGGAATTGGCCAGGAGCATGTCCACATGCCATCCTCATCTAGCACTTTGACTGGCTGGCCTCGAACAGTGCAATATCTCCCCAGCCATACACAGATGTCTTCTCCAGTTACTGTCTCGTTGAACATCCCGACAATCGCAGTTTTAAGCGTGGAGAACTGGGCTTTGAACATCTCAAACTTTTGCCAAAAAGCATTCAAGCGGGAAGCAGCTCTAAAGCTAACATCCAAACCTTTGTTCAGGGGGCAGAGTGCAATGCAAGGCGATGCAGATCACTGGGTTTAAAATGCAAAGCTTCTGGGATCAGCTTCCCAGCCCTGGACGTTTAAGACGGCCCCCCCGTAACCCAACACACCTGACTCGACAGGCCAGCTCCTAGGTGGAAAACGCCAGATCCTCAGAAGGGCACGTCAGAGAAAAGGTCTCTAGAAGCAGGAACCCCTGCTTTGAAAGCGGCACCCAACCGTCGTTTGCTCTGCTGTTAGTCACCACAAAAAAGGAGAAGCACACCGTTCCTGGAGACACTGCAATACCAGGCCGATGCATGGAGTGGACGGAGCAAGCCCCGGCTCCAGCTCCGTGATCCAAAAATCAATTTAATATGCAGTCCCCGGGTAGGGGACGTATCAGATATTAAACTGATAAGAACAGATACTACACTTGATCTTAGCCAAAAGGCCGAGAAGCGATGCCGCTGTGAGGCAGCGGGGAGGAAGCCGGAAACAGCGTTGCCCATCTCGGCCGCGGGCGGTCGCAGAGCCGTGACGCGCCGGGGGACGGCAGTACCCACCCCCGTCCGCAACGTCACCGAGCCTCGCCCCGATCGGCCTGACGGGGGCTCTGCAGCGGTGGAAAGTACGGCAACGCTCGTAACTCCCAGACGGTTTGTCGCAGAGCCAAGTGCCTCGTGTCATCGGAATCCTTGGCTCGAGCCGAACGAGAGGCAGGTCTCGGATCGGCTCGTCGCTCTGGCGAAATTTTCGGCTATTTTGGATTTTGTTGAAAACCTACTTTTGCAAGCTAACGCTAGGCATTTGGTCCAGTCCGACCCAGAACAGCGCAGAAAGATTCTCTGGAGTCTGACTGTCAATAACGATCCAAAAAAAGCGGAAATTTCCATTCACCTTGGCGGGGGGACCCCAAAACCTTCGGAGGTCGTGTGGCCGAGTTTGCTAAAATGGCTATAACTCTCGAAAGGAATGAGATCGTGTCACCCAAATCGGCACACCTATGTACGGGCTCGGTACGTGGTGGAGTGAAAAGTGGCACTGCGACTGGCCACTTGGTGGCGCTGTAAGATGGAAAAAAGAGGAAAAGGACAGCCAAACAAACATGCAAACAGCTACAGCTATGCAACACTCGGTCCGATCGACTTGAAAAGCGAGGCCTGTGAAAAATTTGAACCGAACCGCCCACCAGGGGGCGAACTTTCAAGAGCGAAAGCGACTTTGCTTACACGCGCGCACCACGTGACACGACTCTCTAACCCAGTGGTTTTCAAAGCAGTCCTGGGAGCACCCCCAACACCTCCCATTTTGTAGGCCTCTCACATCTGACACGCCCATTTCAGGTCTAGCTGTCTCCTCTAATGAGCTGAATCAGGTGTGACAGATGAGGGAGACGCAGAAAACACGCAGCGCTGGGGGTGCTCACAGGACCTGTTTGAACACCGCCGGCTACCCGAAGCGAAACAAACAAAAGGGAGAAAAGAACAAAACAAAACACATCTGCCTTGTTCAACCAACACATGCAGGGGAGAGCGCGAACGCAGTCCCCCACTACCATAAATTGTTCCTCTCTTTGCTGTGGTTGTGGGCCGGCCGTTTTGTTGCCTTTCAGCTTGTTGGCAAAGCTTTTTGGCCAGTCTCTGTAGAGATGGTTTAATTCCCCACAAAGATCACACCGCCGGCCGTTGGTGCGCTCTTTAAGACTGTGACCAATCTCTTTGCATTTCCCACATACAATTTCCTGGCAGCTAGATGTCCAAACATGCCATACTCCCTACAGAGTTTTGGCATTCCCTGAGAGCGAATGTAGCCTCTGTTTTCTCCCAACACAGTGATTGAAGGTGGATGTCTCAGGCCTTGGTAGCCCCCGGCGTCTCCCCCTTGTTTGGTGGGAATTGGCCAGGAGCATGTCCACATGCCATCCTCATCTAGCACTTTGACTGGCTGGCCTCGAACAGTGCAATATCTCCCCAGCCATACACAGATGTCTTCTCCAGTTACTGTCTCGTTGAACATCCCGACAATCGCAGTTTTAAGCGTGGAGAACTGGGCTTTGAACATCTCAAACTTTTGCCAAAAAGCATTCAAGCGGGAAGCAGCTCTAAAGCTAACATCCAAACCTTTGTTCAGGGGGCAGAGTGCAATGCAAGGCGATGCAGATCACTGGGTTTAAAATGCAAAGCTTCTGGGATCAGCTTCCCAGCCCTGGACGTTTAAGACGGCCCCCCCGTAACCCAACACACCTGACTCGACAGGCCAGCTCCTAGGTGGAAAACGCCAGATCCTCAGAAGGGCACGTCAGAGAAAAGGTCTCTAGAAGCAGGAACCCCTGCTTTGAAAGCGGCACCCAACCGTCGTTTGCTCTGCTGTTAGTCACCACAAAAAAGGAGAAGCACACCGTTCCTGGAGACACTGCAATACCAGGCCGATGCATGGAGTGGACGGAGCAAGCCCCGGCTCCAGCTCCGTGATCCAAAAATCAATTTAATATGCAGTCCCCGGGTAGGGGACGTATCAGATATTAAACTGATAAGAACAGATACTACACTTGATCTTAGCCAAAAGGCCGAGAAGCGATGCCGCTGTGAGGCAGCGGGGAGGAAGCCGGAAACAGCGTTGCCCATCTCGGCCGCGGGCGGTCGCAGAGCCGTGACGCGCCGGGGGACGGCAGTACCCACCCCCGTCCGCAACGTCACCGAGCCTCGCCCCGATCGGCCTGACGGGGGCTCTGCAGCGGTGGAAAGTACGGCAACGCTCGTAACTCCCAGACGGTTTGTCGCAGAGCCAAGTGCCTCGTGTCATCGGAATCCTTGGCTCGAGCCGAACGAGAGGCAGGTCTCGGATCGGCTCGTCGCTCTGGCGAAATTTTCGGCTATTTTGGATTTTGTTGAAAACCTACTTTTGCAAGCTAACGCTAGGCATTTGGTCCAGTCCGACCCAGAACAGCGCAGAAAGATTCTCTGGAGTCTGACTGTCAATAACGATCCAAAAAAAGCGGAAATTTCCATTCACCTTGGCGGGGGGACCCCAAAACCTTCGGAGGTCGTGTGGCCGAGTTTGCTAAAATGGCTATAACTCTCGAAAGGAATGAGATCGTGTCACCCAAATCGGCACACCTATGTACGGGCTCGGTACGTGGTGGAGTGAAAAGTGGCACTGCGACTGGCCACTTGGTGGCGCTGTAAGATGGAAAAAAGAGGAAAAGGACAGCCAAACAAACATGCAAACAGCTACAGCTATGCAACACTCGGTCCGATCGACTTGAAAAGCGAGGCCTGTGAAAAATTTGAACCGAACCGCCCACCAGGGGGCGAACTTTCAAGAGCGAAAGCGACTTTGCTTACACGCGCGCACCACGTGACACGACTCTCTAACCCAGTGGTTTTCAAAGCAGTCCTGGGAGCACCCCCAACACCTCCCATTTTGTAGGCCTCTCACATCTGACACGCCCATTTCAGGTCTAGCTGTCTCCTCTAATGAGCTGAATCAGGTGTGACAGATGAGGGAGACGCAGAAAACACGCAGCGCTGGGGGTGCTCACAGGACCTGTTTGAACACCGCCGGCTACCCGAAGCGAAACAAACAAAAGGGAGAAAAGAACAAAACAAAACACATCTGCCTTGTTCAACCAACACATGCAGGGGAGAGCGCGAACGCAGTCCCCCACTACCATAAATTATGCAGTCGAGATTCCCACATTTGGGGAATTCGCAGGGGTCAGCACGGCCAGAGTGCAATGGACGAGCCTCGCTCTGGGTGAACCACCTTCTTGATCATGGTGTCTCCCCTGCCAGGTAAGTATGAAGCCCCAGGCCGCCTGTCAGAGGTACCACTTCCCTCTCTACCGTCCTCGTCAAGGGTGACCCCCCCCAGCCAAAAGCAAAGGTGCTCGACCAAGCCCGTAAACAAAAAAAACGACGCCGCCCCACTTCCTTCCTCCTGCCCAGTCCTTGAGGCTGGCTGGGATTTTGAATTTCCCGCCAAAACCTCTAGGACCGCCTCTTCCTCCCTTTGTTCCTCTCTTTGCTGTGGTTGTGGGCCGGCCGTTTTGTTGCCTTTCAGCTTGTTGGCAAAGCTTTTTGGCCAGTCTCTGTAGAGATGGTTTAATTCCCCACAAAGATCACACCGCCGGCCGTTGGTGCGCTCTTTAAGACTGTGACCAATCTCTTTGCATTTCCCACATACAATTTCCTGGCAGCTAGATGTCCAAACATGCCATACTCCCTACAGAGTTTTGGCATTCCCTGAGAGCGAATGTAGCCTCTGTTTTCTCCCAACACAGTGATTGAAGGTGGATGTCTCAGGCCTTGGTAGCCCCCGGCGTCTCCCCCTTGTTTGGTGGGAATTGGCCAGGAGCATGTCCACATGCCATCCTCATCTAGCACTTTGACTGGCTGGCCTCGAACAGTGCAATATCTCCCCAGCCATACACAGATGTCTTCTCCAGTTACTGTCTCGTTGAACATCCCGACAATCGCAGTTTTAAGCGTGGAGAACTGGGCTTTGAACATCTCAAACTTTTGCCAAAAAGCATTCAAGCGGGAAGCAGCTCTAAAGCTAACATCCAAACCTTTGTTCAGGGGGCAGAGTGCAATGCAAGGCGATGCAGATCACTGGGTTTAAAATGCAAAGCTTCTGGGATCAGCTTCCCAGCCCTGGACGTTTAAGACGGCCCCCCCGTAACCCAACACACCTGACTCGACAGGCCAGCTCCTAGGTGGAAAACGCCAGATCCTCAGAAGGGCACGTCAGAGAAAAGGTCTCTAGAAGCAGGAACCCCTGCTTTGAAAGCGGCACCCAACCGTCGTTTGCTCTGCTGTTAGTCACCACAAAAAAGGAGAAGCACACCGTTCCTGGAGACACTGCAATACCAGGCCGATGCATGGAGTGGACGGAGCAAGCCCCGGCTCCAGCTCCGTGATCCAAAAATCAATTTAATATGCAGTCCCCGGGTAGGGGACGTATCAGATATTAAACTGATAAGAACAGATACTACACTTGATCTTAGCCAAAAGGCCGAGAAGCGATGCCGCTGTGAGGCAGCGGGGAGGAAGCCGGAAACAGCGTTGCCCATCTCGGCCGCGGGCGGTCGCAGAGCCGTGACGCGCCGGGGACGGCAGTACCCACCCCCGTCCGCAACGTCACCGAGCCTCGCCCCGATCGGCCTGACGGGGGCTCTGCAGCGGTGGAAAGTACGGCAACGCTCGTAACTCCCAGACGGTTTGTCGCAGAGCCAAGTGCCTCGTGTCATCGGAATCCTTGGCTCGAGCCGAACGAGAGGCAGGTCTCGGATCGGCTCGTCGCTCTGGCGAAATTTTCGGCTATTTTGGATTTTGTTGAAAACCTACTTTTGCAAGCTAACGCTAGGCATTTGGTCCAGTCCGACCCAGAACAGCGCAGAAAGATTCTCTGGAGTCTGACTGTCAATAACGATCCAAAAAAAGCGGAAATTTCCATTCACCTTGGCGGGGGGACCCCAAAACCTTCGGAGGTCGTGTGGCCGAGTTTGCTAAAATGGCTATAACTCTCGAAAGGAATGAGATCGTGTCACCCAAATCGGCACACCTATGTACGGGCTCGGTACGTGGTGGAGTGAAAAGTGGCACTGCGACTGGCCACTTGGTGGCGCTGTAAGATGGAAAAAAGAGGAAAAGGACAGCCAAACAAACATGCAAACAGCTACAGCTATGCAACACTCGGTCCGATCGACTTGAAAAGCGAGGCCTGTGAAAAATTTGAACCGAACCGCCCACCAGGGGGCGAACTTTCAAGAGCGAAAGCGACTTTGCTTACACGCGCGCACCACGTGACACGACTCTCTAACCCAGTGGTTTTCAAAGCAGTCCTGGGAGCACCCCCAACACCTCCCATTTTGTAGGCCTCTCACATCTGACACGCCCATTTCAGGTCTAGCTGTCTCCTCTAATGAGCTGAATCAGGTGTGACAGATGAGGGAGACGCAGAAAACACGCAGCGCTGGGGGTGCTCACAGGACCTGTTTGAACACCGCCGGCTACCCGAAGCGAAACAAACAAAAGGGAGAAAAGAACAAAACAAAACACATCTGCCTTGTTCAACCAACACATGCAGGGGAGAGCGCGAACGCAGTCCCCCACTACCATAAATTATGCAGTCGAGATTCCCACATTTGGGGAATTCGCAGGGGTCAGCACGGCCGGAGTGCAATGGACGAGCCTCGCTCTGGGTGAACCACCTTCTTGATCATGGTGTCTCCCCTGCCAGGTAAGTATGAAGCCCCAGGCCGCCTGTCAGAGGTACCACTTCCCTCTCTACCGTCCTCGTCAAGGGTGACCCCCCCCCAGCCAAAAGCAAAGGTGCTCGACCAAGCCCGTAAACAAAAAAAACGACGCCGCCCCACTTCCTTCCTCCTGCCCAGTCCTTGAGGCTGGCTGGGATTTTGAATTTCCCGCCAAAACCTCTAGGACCGCCTCTTCCTCCCTTTGTTCCTCTCTTTGCTGTGGTTGTGGGCCGGCCGTTTTGTTGCCTTTCAGCTTGTTGGCAAAGCTTTTTGGCCAGTCTCTGTAGAGATGGTTTAATTCCCCACAAAGATCACACCGCCGGCCGTTGGTGCGCTCTTTAAGACTGTGACCAATCTCTTTGCATTTCCCACATACAATTTCCTGGCAGCTAGATGTCCAAACATGCCATACTCCCTACAGAGTTTTGGCATTCCCTGAGAGCGAATGTAGCCTCTGTTTTCTCCCAACACAGTGATTGAAGGTGGATGTCTCAGGCCTTGGTAGCCCCCGGCGTCTCCCCCTTGTTTGGTGGGAATTGGCCAGGAGCATGTCCACATGCCATCCTCATCTAGCACTTTGACTGGCTGGCCTCGAACAGTGCAATATCTCCCCAGCCATACACAGATGTCTTCTCCAGTTACTGTCTCGTTGAACATCCCGACAATCGCAGTTTTAAGCGTGGAGAACTGGGCTTTGAACATCTCAAACTTTTGCCAAAAAGCATTCAAGCGGGAAGCAGCTCTAAAGCTAACATCCAAACCTTTGTTCAGGGGGCAGAGTGCAATGCAAGGCGATGCAGATCACTGGGTTTAAAATGCAAAGCTTCTGGGATCAGCTTCCCAGCCCTGGACGTTTAAGACGGCCCCCCCGTAACCCAACACACCTGACTCGACAGGCCAGCTCCTAGGTGGAAAACGCCAGATCCTCAGAAGGGCACGTCAGAGAAAAGGTCTCTAGAAGCGGGAACCCCTGCTTTGAAAGCGGCACCCAACCGTCGTTTGCTCTGCTGTTAGTCACCACAAAAAAGGAGAAGCACACCGTTCCTGGAGACACTGCAATACCAGGCCGATGCATGGAGTGGACGGAGCAAGCCCCGGCTCCAGCTCCGTGATCCAAAAATCAATTTAATATGCAGTCCCCGGGTAGGGGACGTATCAGATATTAAACTGATAAGAACAGATTTTTTTTTTTTTTTGAAATGTTTTATTGTCACCATTTACATTTTTTCATTGATATTTATATTTCTTTTCACACATAGATTTTTTTCTTTTTTACAATCACACATTTTAAAACAAGCAAGAAACCATATAATAGATACAATAAATAAATAGAATAAATACACAAGGTTTTAAAATAAAATGAATGCAATCATTTTTCAAAAGAAAACAATTAGTGTTCTGCTTGTTTTTTTTTTTTGTTTTGTTGTTTTTTAAAGTCCATGTCTTCAGTGTGCATTTAAAAGGATGAGAATGAAAAGGATAAAATAAAAATGAAAATAAAAGTTCAAGCATCATAATTTATATACTAAAACAAATTCATTTAATAAAAGAGTAAAACGCCACATAAAATTCTTTAAAAGTCATCTCTTGTGCAAGATCGGGGGTGAGTCCTTATCAATGCAGTCTTCACCCCACTCCTCAGAACAGGGACGTGAGATGTTACTTTAGGGGCTCAGCGGAGATCCCCTCTCCTCCGGCCCGCTGGCCCGCTGTTCCCGTAGCCAGAGTGGTGAGGGTGCATCTACGGGCGGCCAGGGTCGGCCCCGGCCCCCCCGTCCGAATATCGTCGCCCGGTACCCCTGCAGCATTGATGTTACCTTTAGCTCGCATGCATGGAGGGGTACCGTAACGCGCTTCCCCACCAGCAGGTTTCTGGTGGCCCAGATGGCATCCTTGATGACGTTGAGGGTGAGCCAGAGCGAGGTGAATTCCTGTGTTGTCAAGTCCTTCAAGCCCTGGCCCACCCCAAGGATGGCGAGCTGGTACCCTATCTGGGCCCCACCCGCTGGTAGGCACGGGAAATACAGGGGGCCGGTCTTGGCCCACAGGTCCCGCGCAGCGCCGCACTCCCAGAGCAGATGCCGGACGATCTCCGGGGAATGGCATCCGGACCGTGGACAAGCTGGGTTTTTGGCCATGCCTCTGGAGTGCATAACCGCCCTGACCGGGAGGATCTCATGAGCCGCCATCCACGATAAATCCTTGTGCCTGTTCTGGAGAGCAGGGTGAGAAGCGTTCCTCCAAGCCTGTTTGGCCTCACGTAGTGTGAGGCCTGGAACTGGACTCACCGATTCCCGGTCCTGCACAAGAGAGACGAGATGCTTATGATTAGTTAAAATGGTGACATCTTGGTTTTCTAAAACATACTTTTTTAAGAACTTCTTGATAAAACTGTACTCCTTTGGTAGGTTAAAAGACACTGGACTTGTCAGGTCAATTGGTAAAATCTTTAAACTTCTTAAATAAGACCCCATCCAGAATCGTGTCATGGCTGCCGTCTTATTGTCTTTGGATGGGGTCACAGCATACTTTATGTGCAGGGCGGTGAAGCGGCTGCCTAAAAACAGGTGGGGGTCTGGGAGGCCTTTCCCGCCATTCTCCGGCCTCTTCTTAACTACATCTCTCCTTAGGCGCTCCCACTTGGACCCCCACAGGAAATAAAACACCGCCCTCTCTAGGTCCTTTAGGAATGTCCTAGGTGGGGTAAAAACAGAACACACAAGTAACATTAGGGGTAAAATCACAGATTTAAAAATTAAAACCTTTCCCTCTAACGTCAGTTGTCTTAAACCCCAGAACCCAAGTCTCTGCCTAACTTTCCCTAACATGTCTGTCCAGTTCCCCCGTCCTCCACCCTCTTTGTCAAATTTTACTCCTAAAACTTTAAGATTGTTGTCTTTAAAAGCCAAATCAAGTCCCCCTGTGTCCACGTCTCTCCACGGCCCGAAGAGCTGGGCCTCGGACTTGTTTCTATTGAGCTTGGCGCCCGAGGCCCGACCGTACCAGTCAGTCAAGTCCAGTGCTCTTCGTATGGATAAAACGTCCGTGGCTAAAAGAGTTACGTCGTCCATGTATAAAACACAGGTCGCCGTCAGTCCACCCGTCCCAGGCACGTCCAGTCCTTTGATCCATTTATCCCTTCTCAAGATCTGTGCCAGAGGCTCAATACAAGCCACATACAAAAGAGGAGATAAAGGACATCCCTGACGGACACCACTGTGGATGTTCACAGCTTTGGAAAGATGCCCATTTACAAGGATTTTGCTGACTAGGCCCTTGTACAGCAGTCCCACCCAGGTTATAAACCTCTCTGGAAAGCCCATTTTTTGCAGCACCTGAAAAAGATACTGGTGCGAGATTCTGTCGAATGCTTTCTCAAAATCTAAATTTAGGACTACTAGCCGAATATTTCTGTCTCTCGCGTAACAGATGGCATCTCTAATCAGCACTAGGTTGTCTGTTATCTTCCTCCCAGGTACGGCACAAGCTTGATCCGGGTGGATCACGTCTTCTAAAACTGTCGACATTCGTTTAGCTAAAATCTTACTAAAAAGTTTACAATCAAAGTTTAAAAGAGTAATAGGTCGCCAATTCTTTAGTTCAGTCTTGTCTCCTTTTTTCCCAAGTAGAGTCACTATCCCTATTCTAAAACTGTCTGGGAGTCTGTCGAGTGTTTCAAATTCTTTAAAAACAGTAAGTAGGTCGCCTGCTAAAATATCCCAAAAAGTCACATAAAACTCCAAAGGAAGTCCGTCCAGTCCTGGGGATTTCCCCCGCTTAAAACCTTTAAGAGCTTCTTGTATTTCTAAAATGGTAAAATCTTGGGATAAAAGCACATGTTGTCCATCTAACTTTTTTTCTATAAAAGACAACACTTCTTTTAAAATGTCACTGTTTATTTCTTTTGTGCTGTACAGGTCTTGATAAAAGGTTTCTATTTCATTTAAAATCCCTTTTGTTGTGTTTACCTCCCTCCCTCCTGCTTTTAAAGTTGTAATTGCACCTCCCTGTTTTATGACCCTTTTAAAAAAATATCGTGTACATTTTTCACCTTCTTCAACATCTCTTTCTTTACTTCTTAAAATAATTCCCTTACTTTTAATTTTAGAACAGACTGACATTTCTCTTTTAACTTCTTTGATTTCTTCGCTAAAATCAAAACCATTGTTTAAAAGATTAAAATACCTCTGTAGTCGCTTCTGCAGCCCCATCATGCGATTTTCCTGCTTTTTCTTTTTTTCCCTCCCCACCTTGCTAAAAAAGTCTTTCGTCAGTCCTTTTACCATTACCCACCATTGTGCTCGTGTCTCATAGAAGTCTTGGAGAGTTTGCCATCGGCTAAACTGCTCCCTGTATTTCCTAACTACCTCCTCATCTTCTAACAGGGAGCAGTTTAGCTTCCACAAACCTCCACCTACTGTCACACCAACAGGGAGTGATAGGGTGCAGGATAGCATGGAGTGATCTGAAAAAAAGAGGGGAGTTAATCTAGCATCAATTGGCGGGAAGTCACGTGTAAAAAGGTAATCTATCCGAGAGGCTCTGGTACCATCACCACTGATCCAGGTGTAGCCCTCCTCTTTTGGATGCAATGTTTTGAAACAGTCAACTAATTTAAAATCTTTAACTAAACCCTGTAATAAAACCGATGTTTTATCCACCCTAAAATCCTCTGTTGTCCTTTTCCTGTCCTTCTGAGTTAAAACACAATTAAAATCCCCTGCCACCACTAGGGGGGCTCTGCCTAGCATGTGGGGCTGCAAATCTTCTAAAAGTTCATACCTCTCGTTTTTTCCTGTAAAACCATATACATTGAGAACATTAAAGTCTTTACCTAAAAAAGTCAGTTTTGCTAAAATTGCCCGCCCGTCTCTCACCACTGTGCATCCCTTCACCAAGATATGGGGGTTATTAATTAAAATGGCAACACCATCATTCTTGTTAAAATTTGACCCACTCCAAAGGGAAGGGCCTTGGGTCCACAACTCCTCCCATCTCCTGTAGTTAGTTAAAAACGGTAAAGCACATTCTTGTATTAAAACAACATCTGACTTAAAAGACTTTAAAAAGGATAAAATGCTCTGTGCTCGTAAGATGGACTTCACACTTCTCACATTGACGGTAGAGAAGGTGAGTGCCATGAGCAGTATGTTTAAAATACAAGCATTTAAAGGAAGAACAAAAGGATAAAAAGACTACAGAGTTATATTAAAATCACGTCACCTCGTGTTGCATTTGCCTTTCGCTTTCCCCAGGTGAGCTAGGGTCAGGGGGGCAAATGCTTGTCGCCTCCGGGGACACAGAGAAAGCCTCTTGTGGCTCCTTTGGCGATGATGTTCTCAGCTTAAAGTGCAAAAAAGAGACTTCATTTGGAGATTCTGTGGGCCACATACGGTTTAGATCTTCCGAAGAGGAACTAACCGATGCGCTACCCTCAGTCTTTTCTCCTCTATCTCTGACAGAGGAGATCTCGCAGATCTTTTCTGCACTTGAGCATTGGGAAGTGAACAATCAGTTTCACTCCCACTGTCCGCCACACTGTTCTCTGAAACGGTTTGTAGGGAGGAAGCCGTCTCCTCCTCCATTTTGTCCCCACTCTCTTCTATGGGAGAGGCTTCCTCCCCCTGTACAAAACCAATCACTGACTCCGCCCTCAGGGCCGCCCCACTTTCTTCTTCCTGTCCTGAGGTTGGCTGGGAATTTAAAATTCCCGCCAAAACCTCAGGGTCCTCCTCCCGTTGTTCCTCCATTTTCTGTGTTTGTGGGGCGGCCATCTTGTTTCCCTTCAATTTGTTGGCAAAACTTTTAGGGCAGTCTCTGTAGAGATGATTTGATTCTCCACAGAGATTGCACCGTCTGCCATTGGTACAATCATCAAAACTGTGACCAATTTCTCTACACTTCCCACATACTAACTCTTGGCATGCTTCGGCGAGATGCCCAAACCTCCCACACTTCCGGCACAGTTTGGGCATTCCCTGATAGTGTATGTAGCCCCTGTTCTCTCCCAGCACAATCATAGAAGGCAAATGTTTCAGGCCCTGGTAGCCCCCGGCGTCTTCCCACTGTTTAATGGGAACACGCCAGGAGCATGTCCAAATGCCGTCTTCATCAAGCACTTTGACAGGCTGGCCTCGAACGGTGCAGAATCTACCCAACCAAACACAAATATCATCCCCAGTCACTGTTTCATTGAACATTCTGACAATCACAGTTTTGAGTGTGTTATCAGAAAGCTTTTCCACAGCAAACATGGAGAACTGGGCTTTTACCGAATCAAACTTCTGCCAAAAGTCATTTAAAAGGGAAGCTGATTTAAAGCTTACATCAAAGCCTTTGTTCTGGGGCAGAGTCATCAAACAATTTAAGTCTTCTGGCTTAAAGTTTAAGGTTTTTTGGATCAGCTTCCTGGAAAAGTCCATACGGGACAGTCCCAGGAGCCTCCCCTCAACCTCCTTGAATAAAAAACGCACGCTGTGGTGCCTCCGCACGCCGGCACGAGCAGCCGACGTGGTGGAGGCACCCACAGCTCAGAGCACTTAAAACAACAATAAATACTAAAACAATAAATAATTAAAAGACCTTACCTTAAAACTGCTGATGCCTGAAGCCGCAGGTTCAATATACCTCCTAAAAGTTGTATGGCTCGGGATACAAAGGAATCTCGAGCCCGGAAACCTCCAAGAGGCGATCGCAACCCTACCTCGTGACCAGACACTTGATCTTAGCCAAAAGGCCGAGAAGCGATGCCGCTGTGAGGCAGCGGGGAGGAAGCCGGAAACAGCGTTGCCCATCTCGGCCGCGGGCGGTCGCAGAGCCGTGACGCGCCGGGGGACGGCAGTACCCACCCCCGTCCGCAACGTCACCGAGCCTCGCCCCGATCGGCCTGACGGGGGCTCTGCAGCGGTGGAAAGTACGGCAACGCTCGTAACTCCCAGACGGTTTGTCGCAGAGCCAAGTGCCTCGTGTCATCGGAATCCTTGGCTCGAGCCGAACGAGAGGCAGGTCTCGGATCGGCTCGTCGCTCTGGCGAAATTTTCGGCTATTTTGGATTTTGTTGAAAACCTACTTTTGCAAGCTAACGCTAGGCATTTGGTCCAGTCCGACCCAGAACAGCGCAGAAAGATTCTCTGGAGTCTGACTGTCAATAACGATCCAAAAAAAGCGGAAATTTCCATTCACCTTGGCGGGGGGACCCCAAAACCTTCGGAGGTCGTGTGGCCGAGTTTGCTAAAATGACTATAACTCTCGAAAGGAATGAGATCGTGTCACCCAAATCGGCACACCTATGTACGGGCTCGGTACGTGGTGGAGTGAAAAGTGGCACTGCGACTGGCCACTTGGTGGCGCTGTAAGATGGAAAAAAGAGGAAAAGGACAGCCAAACAAACATGCAAACAGCTACAGCTATGCAACACTCGGTCCGATCGACTTGAAAAGCGAGGCCTGTGAAAAATTTGAACCGAACCGCCCACCAGGGGGCGAACTTTCAAGAGCGAAAGCGACTTTGCTTACACGCGCGCACCACGTGACACGACTCTCTAACCCAGTGGTTTTCAAAGCAGTCCTGGGAGCACCCCCAACACCTCCCATTTTGTAGGCCTCTCACATCTGACACGCCCATTTCAGGTCTAGCTGTCTCCTCTAATGAGCTGAATCAGGTGTGACAGATGAGGGAGACGCAGAAAACACGCAGCGCTGGGGGTGCTCACAGGACCTGTTTGAACACCGCCGGCTACCCGAAGCGAAACAAACAAAAGGGAGAAAAGAACAAAACAAAACACATCTGCCTTGTTCAACCAACACATGCAGGGGAGAGCGCGAACGCAGTCCCCCACTACCATAAATTATGCAGTCGAGATTCCCACATTTGGGGAATTCGCAGACGTCAACTCGGTAGAAGTGCAAAGCCGTAGACTGTAGACTGTAGACTGTAGACGTTCGCGGCTCCTCATTGGCCGAGAGTCTACAGTGTCTACGATGACTGTCCAATCGCGCGGCCGGACTGTCTACAGTGTTGAACCGTAGACTGTAGACTGCCAATCACATGCGTTGCCACGCCGCTATGCAAATGAGCGCTATGCGCTCGCGCTTCTCATTGGCCGAGAGTCTACGGTTGCCGTAGACTTCTGACGAATCGGAAAGGCGGAACGGTGTACACTCGACGACCTAGCGGCGCTGCGAAGCTTACATGTATTAAACTTTATACGTTTAAAAAAATCTTAAAGTTATTATACATTTTACTTTTGCACGATCAAAAACTCCGAGGACACACAAGGGGATTTTTGCTAAAAGTTTTGGCTGGCCGGCTTTGGATTTTTTCATGACCCGGACATCGCTGTTTCTCCTCACTCACCTGGACGACAGGTAATTTTAGCATTTGTGGTAAGTGATGTATTATACTGTTCACATAAAGGTACAATGTAAGGGAAAAAAAAATCTTAGTTTCATTGACGAAATACAAGCTAAACTGCGGTAACGTTTTGTGTAGTGCTGTGTTTTTTTTTTGTTGGTCAGAATGATTTCGAATTGAATAACCACAGTTTCAATACAAATACCATGGTTAAAACACGGTAATTTCTGTTTACCATCGTTTGCATACAGTAACCATGTTTTTGTAAATCCATGGTTAATTTTCCTAAGGAAACTCTGCTTATTTCAATGCTTGAGCCCAAACCAACTCCAGTATACATAAAATCTGTACTTTGCATTGCACAAATAAGCATTTTCCTATTCACAATATTAATTTGAATGCACAAATTCACAAGGCTTGTTTAGGGGAACATTTTGTCTCAGTGCAAAATATCTATTAAAGTCCATTAAACCCCAAACACAGTGTGTGTGTGTGTGTGTGTGTGTGTGTGTGTGTGTGTGTGTGTGTGTGTATATATATTATATATAAAATTTAAAATGTATTATAAATTATTAAATGCATTTTTATATGTACATATATATTTGTGTGTATTAATGTAAAGCTGCTTTGACACAATCTGTATTGTATAAAGCGCTATACAAATAAAAGTGACTAGACATTGTATAAAGTACAATATTCTGAGCATTATACACTTTGATACATTTACAGGGTAATTGGGAAGATATAATTTTAATGGATAAAATGTACTATATTAAAATAAAATAAACAATCTCTTTAGATTAAGCCTTGTGTTATGCAAATTATATATTTTTTATGTATAGTGGAGTTGGTCTGAAAAAAAAAAAAAATTACACATTCTACACACATAGAAAACAATATATTTCATGAATTTAGACTTGTGAAATAAACTGATGAGGAAAATGTATTGAACACACTATCTGAAATGTATTTAACACTTTTGCGTCATCTGCAGGTATGTCTAACATGGACCCTTTGTTGCCTGACTTGCAAATTTTAGACAGAAGTTTGCCCCAAAACAGGCAACAATGCATTCTGAAGGCTTCAAAGGAGGCCAAGACACTGGCATCTCGCAACACATGCTATGACAAGAATACAGTGCTGGATAAAAAGACAGCTTGTGTGGAAGGTGATTTCTTTGCACCCCATGTTTACACTGTGGCATATACATTTTTGTGCATGTCATTTCCATTACATCACTATTTTCTTCAAAATTTCTATGTCTTCAGCTAAAAGGAGATGTCAGCACATTACTTCAAGTCCCTCAGAGATGCAGTACCTCGGCCAGCTTCATTTGAACTTTGGCAAATACAACGGCCAAAGTTTTAAATGGCTGGTGGAGAATGATGTGGGCTACATTAAGTAGTAAGTATGCTGTATGAAACACAATCAACATTTTCATAATAACTTATCTTAAGTCTCGATTATCTTATATTTTAGTTTGCTTGATCTCCACGTGAAAGAATGTCGCCATCCTGACCGAAAAGTGAGAAATGACAGCTGGGTGAAGGACCTCCTGCTGAGGTATGTGCAGCTATTTCCACAGGTCTCATGCCACCTCGAGGTCAACGTGGACAGGGCTATTTATGGCCAAGGCCGCTTTAAGTCGTTCACTTACCTGGAGATGTGGCAGTGGTATAGTCTGCACAAGACCCTTCTAGCTGACCCCCAAGCTGGAACTGCCCACGAGAGGAAAATGGCGCAGGAGGCGTACTGCTCTGTGCGGCAGTGGCTAGTAATGAAAGAGGAGGACATCAGCTGTAAGTCGCTGAAGCGCTTCAGGCGTTACATTCTCGACAAAGAGGTAGGTTTGACGTGCTCTTAATAAAAAAATAAATAAACAAATAAACAACAACAATGCTTAATACAAATTTTAAAGCTGAAATTCACCTGTACTTCACAGCAACCTGCACTGGACAGGGTCCCTCCCACAGCAGCTGCCGGCTCCAGCTCATCAGCGTCCAAAGGCGATGGCGGTTGGGAGGACGATAACCTTCTGGTGGAAGCTCTCAACACCCTTGAAAGACAAGGTAAATCAGTTTAATAATGTCTTCAACTATTAATGTTACCATACATAAGCACTTTATTAATACATTGTCATTTTCAAATAAGCCTACATAAAGACACTGTTTACTGATGATGGCTGAACCTTGATTCATAACAGAAGTATTATCTTGCTGCTTTTAACTTCTGTGCACCTGTCTGTGTGTCCTCATTCAGCAGAGGGGGATGCCGGGGATAGAGAAAAGTCTCCTGAAAAAGAGACCCCACAGAAGCCACAGACAGAAACCGCTCCTGAAAAAGAGATCCCACAGAAGCCACAGACAGAAACCGCTCCTGAAAAAGAGATCCCACAGAAGCCACAGACAGAAACCGCTCCACCATCAGCTGTAAGTCCATATTTTATACTTAATTAGCCGTGAAATCCAAGTAGGGCTCGCTTGCAGCCTGCGGCATCCAACCCCGCCCACGTACGAGCGAGACGTCAGATGCCACGCCCGTATCCATTGCGTCACCTCGTGATTCTCTTTACTGGGAAACCCGTATGTGAAGTAATGGGGATCTATATAAAATGAAAGGCTATTGCCCTTTGTTTTTTTTGCGAAGAATGTCTAGGCTAAAATGGCATTACTTAAATCTAATATGTCTAATACACGGAGCTGGTTTCATCATCATGACAGCCTGTAATACTCTTGGCATTGAATACATTAGGCAAATTGTTAATAATAACCTTTAAACCTTACCTTTTTCAGTCATGTAATGAGATAAATTGACATTTATTACCATCGATTTTGACCTACCCAAGGCAAATTTTAAATGTATCAAATTTAAATGGGACAGTTTGATTTGGGTATTGTAAAAGTGTGTAAAATTATTGAAAAAGCTGCATTAACGGTCTTTTTTTTTTTTTAAAGATATATTCCACTATCATAAAGTGTTAACAATGAATGATATAATAAACAGTTCTCCATTTGCAGTAGGCTACACATAGATAGGCTAAATGTACATTGCTTTCTTTGATAGATTATATAGTAACATGACATTGATCTTCAGACCTTATTCATTCATGAAATGTGTTCGGGTTCTCCACGTACTTAAAGATCAATAAAAACCACATCCATTGCTTCTTTGGGTATTTTTATATGCATTATTTAAAAAATGCATTTAACTGTACAAAAATATACTTTACCAGTCAAATTTTTTTTTAAACAGTTTTGAACTTTTTTTTTTTTTTTTTTTTTTTTTAAAGTAAGTTTGTTCTGTTCACCAAGTCTGTACTTATTTGATCAAAAATACAGCAAAAGCAGTAATACTGTGAAATATTTTAACCATTTAAAATAACTGCTTTCTACTGCTTTCGTTTAAAGTGTAATTTATTCCTGTGATCAAAGCTATATTTACAGCATCATTACTACAGTCTTCAGTGTCACGTGATCCTTCAGAAATCATTATAATATGCTCAAGAAACATTTTTGATTATCATTATCAATATTTAAAGCAGTTGAGATGAGTGCTGAGGATTCATTGAATAGAAAGATCTGTTTTAACTTTCTATTCATTAAGAAAACATGAAAAAATACTACTCAGATGTTTGTAACGTAATATTAATATATGCTATTTTTATCAGAATAGAATTTTATTCATTTTGGTTGTATGTTGGAATAAAATAAATGCAGGCTTTAGTGAGCAGAAGAGAATAAAAAAATCTTACCATTCAGAAACTTTGGACTGGTAGTGTTTCACAAAAGATATGTTTGAACTATCATAAAGTCTGAGCAGTAGAACATGGCATGGACCTTCAAGTCTTTTTCAGTTTGATTTGAAAGTGTCCAGCTCCTCTTGATACTTAAAGATGAATAAAAAAGACATCTCTTGCTTCATCCGATTCTCCTCCAGTTCTCTGATGGCATTCTGTTGATATTTACTGTTCATGTGGATAAAGGCAGGCTCTTTCAACTCCCCACAGAATAACACACAGTGACTGTACGACACTGGACCACTGTTCCTTGCAAACTTCCACTTTATGTCTTCTTGGCACTCCTGTTAAAAGTAGAAAATACATACATATGCATTTACTTATTAACCATTATTATTATTTAAAAAAAAAAACAACATCAAACAATATCTAGAGAAATGCTCTCACCTCCATGCACCACTGCATGGCTTATGTGGTCTTCCAAGTAGATTGTGAGTCATTTTCTTTACTGGTGAAACTGCAGCAGGGACCCCTCAACCCAGCAGAACTGCCCTGCATCAGGGTTGGACTGAACATGTGTAGAAAGCTATAAAACATGACAAACAAGCATTGACAAACATTATGTCATTAATATAGAAGAATACAAAGATAATTTGTATGTGTGTGAAGTTCAAAACACTTACACATAAGAACTGTTATGCACATGCGCACAAACGTCACACACATTCCTAAAGTTGTCACCTTTGTTCTTTTACTTACCGACAGCATCAGCATTTTAGCAGCTAGCAAACAATACCAACGATCTTCTTATGGATGCCTCTCCCTGTTTCAAATTTAATGAGAATTTGACGTATTTTGCCGTGGGTGTGGTTAGTGACCTTACACTTGGATGTGGGCGAAGTTGGATGTCCACCGCAGGCTGCAGCGAGCCGCTCTTCGTGAAATCCCCCTCGTTTCTGGTGGAACAGCATACATTATCAGAAGTGTGCTACTAAGAAAAATATTTCACCTAATACACTAATTCACTTGTTAAGGCTCCTGAATCAGCTCCTGATGATGGCAGTACAGCTGACGTGGCTTATGCTGGTGAAACAGCTGAATGTGTGATGGGTGCAGCACTCCAGCCATGCCAGGGCGCAGCAGCATCAACAGCGATAACAGGCACTGCACATGCTGAGGTACATGTTTAAGTCCAAGTACTCCGTGGTTGTTTATATATGGAAACTGTTTAGATATAAGGACTCTGTGGTTGTAACAAAGTTTTTTCTTTGTTATATTACCAGGTGACGTTTGAGGGATGGCACAAAATGTGGGAGGCTCGTCCCAATGGGCTCCCTGAAGCAGACGTCATGTGGCTGAAGACGGACGAACAAAGGGGACTTTTTCAGAAGGCCATGTCTTATCAAGACAAACATGGCAACAAGAGGTGGAGGAAAGTTCTGAGGGACGACAGGATGTGGTTTCATCCTCCTGAATTGCCCGGAGTTGTGGAAAGAAAGGTCCCCTCGGCAGACTCCTTTTTTCACAGCTCTGTTTTTTTTTGGAGACCAGTTGGAGTGTGGCGTTACAGCCTTCGCTGTCCCAGGTCTAACTGCCCAGCTCGCTCCAATCAGAACGCGTTTCTGTACCGTTGCGGTTACTCCAAAACCGTCAGACAGATCTGCCACATGTCTGGCTGGTACTCCATGCTGACTGAGGTCCTCGCATGTAATGCATGCAGAAAGGCTGCCAAGGAGTCTGAGGAACGTGCCATTGGCCGTTTCCTGTCCTGGGACGCGTGCATCATGGACCAGCTCAGTCCAGCTCACAGAGCCGTGTTCCCTGCGATCTTAACATTACGGTGAGTATCTGCATAATTTCTAAATGACTGCATTAAAGATATACTTACCTAAGATTCATAAAAAAATCATCCACTGTTTTTTGCTGTAGGCGCGGAGTGGACAAGCAGGTGATCCGCCTGATGAGAGATCGCACTGAGGGCAACACCATGACCAAGGTGTGGAGACAGGTTCTGGAGAGCCACTGCGAGGAGTACCTGCAAAGGAAAGACTTGTACACCACCCTGCTCAGCCAGTACAAGAAACCTGGGAGGATAACAAGTAAGTCAGAATGAATCATTTTCTTTAGTGTTTAGGCAATGACTAACATGCATATGACTGCTGATTTCCATATGACACAATTGTAATAGGAACATATGACCTCCATATACTCCCATAGTTTTCTTTTTATCTGTAAATATTGATGTCTCTCTTCCTATTTTCTTTACCGTTTTGTCTACAGGTAATTTGCACCAGCAATTTCAGCAGCCACCACCAAGAAGAGAGCTGCCATCTCCAAAGCTGCTGAGAAAGGCTTTCCTCATCGCTGAGGCTGAAAACATTGAAGACTATAGAACGCAGATCATGTCCACGTTTGGAAAAGTCTTGAAATATGACTCCACAAAGAAGGTAAATTTAACACTGTCTAACATGCATCACTGAAAATCTTAACTTTTAATAAATAGTAATAATTGTTATGATAATAGCTATGTGTCAACGCTGTGGGAGGAAAAAAAAAAAAAAAAAAAATCACAACATATACAAACACTTGAATCTCTCTCTTTCATTTTTTTAATTATCAGATCTGCAAGAAACTCTCTGGGGACGGAAAAGGCACTGCAGAGTGGTGTACCAATGTGGCCAACGAGCTGGGGCAGGTGCTCATTTCAGTCCTGACCTGTGAGGAGTCGCTGGATAAAATGCGGCCGATGGCTGAAGGCCTCACTGAAAGGTACAGAAGAGCTGGGGAGGCACCACCTGAACTAATGTACGTGGACCGTGGCTGCTGCCGTGTCCATGGCATCTCGTCCATTGAACAGCTCTTCAGTGAGTGGACAGACGGTGGTATGCTCGTACGACTCGATGTGTTTCATTGGATTCATCGATTTGATGCGGCCCTACGGACAGACCACCACCCAAAATATGCCCTGTTCAAGTCCGCCCTCTCTGCTGCAGTCTTCGCCTACAATAAGGATGACATGGCACTCCTGGTACAGGCGATACGCGCGGGTCACCGAACCAGCTATGCATCCCTAACTGATAGCCAGGTCGTGGAATCGCACATCAGGAAGTCTGACCTGAGCCATCATGTGAGGAGGATCACGCTTGGTGCCCTGGAAACATGTGCACGTGTTCAGAGTGCCATCGACATCCTGAAGGGAGCAGCTGGCATGGATGAAAACCAGGTGCATTTGTTCAAGGATTCTGCCACAATCGACCATGTCTGGGAAAACCAAAAAAAGCACCTTGAATGCATCCAAGACCCACCAGGCAGAAACATGTACACCATTACAAAATACATCACCCGTAATGGTGTACGGCTTCCACGGTACAGCACAGTGCGAGGGAGCAACAGCCTGGAAGGTTTCCACTCTTTCCTCCCCAACATGGTGCCAGGGCCCCACTGTGCTGCTGTCCCCTTCCAGGTCTATCTCCTGGCTGGCATCGCACGCTGGAACTCGGACAGGGAATCAGCAAGCGTAAAAGGGCAAAAAGGCCGTAAACACCTGGTGTACGTCTCTCCTCTGGTACATCGTTTGAACCAGAGATGTCAGGACCTCTTTGGGGAGGTGGAGGAGTCGAATTACAGGCCTCCAGTTCCTGTTGGTAATGAGCTGATTGGTTTGGAGTATCTGTTCGCTCAGTCGTCAGAGCCTTTCAGTGCTACTCACCATTATGCTCAGACCAGAGAGGCACTGAGAGAAGATGGGGAGGAAGATGAGGAGGTGTCTGCTGATGCGGCGGTGGCAGAGGAGGGGGAGGAGGAGGAGGAGGAGGACGATGTGGGCTACAATTCTGACAGCGAGGATGACAGCCTGCCTCCACTCAGAAAAAATCTTTGTCTCACTGACCAGGTAGTGGCTGCAGAATTTGATCCATGTGTGGAGGATGTGTGTGGTCCGAATCATCTTCCTGGATACACACATGTAGAGGAGCTGAGCAAGATCCTCGTTGAGATCGCCCTGGAGGAAGGAAAGCTTGCGATCAGTGACACCACCAGGCAGAGGGTCATCGGTGCCTGGAACAAGCTGGACCTCCATGACCGCAGCATCCAGCAGTTTGACAGCCTTTACTCATCACGCTGGGGTAATGCTCTGTTTGGCCGTACAAGCGGAGATCCTTCGGAGTCATCATTAGTGCAAAAGCTGAAGTTTAGCAAACGATATTCAGCCGCTCATTTGGTTGACTCTAGAAAGAACAGGCTGATGTACTGTTTAATAAAACAGCTGTGGCTCCATCCTGACTGTGGAGGCAAGGCAAAAGGGTCACCATTGAAGCATCAGCTCACTAAATTATACCAGCGTGTGCAGCAGAGAGTGACCGTGGACGACCCCGAACTCAGCAAACTCGGCATTCCAATCCTAAAAGTGAATTCCAAGTGCGTGAGCGAGTTCATCAGGAGGCAAGAGGCTTTGTCAGCCAAAAATGTGACAGACCAAGGATTGGCTGTCCTCCGTCGACATGAAAGTGTTTCTGGAGCAAGTCAGCCACCAGCTAGTGAACTGCCAGACGAAAGACCACACACCAGCCGACCTACGGTACAGTATGTGGACACTCCATCTTTGGCAGGGACCAGAAAAATTAAATCGAGACTCCCTCATCTTTTACCTGCTCCCCTGGCTCCTCCCGCCCAGATGTTACCAGCACCTGTCCACGTTCTTCCAGCAGGACTTCAGCCAGCCCCAACATCCAGTCAGCTGCTGGGCGCACCCCTAACCGGAACTCCTGCCAGTTCCCTGCCACAGACATCCGTTCCTCTTTCGTCACTTGCTAGATCCACCCTGTACAAGAGGAAAAGAGCAGAGCGCAGTGGCACACAACATTCCACTGCAGTTAAAGTGTATGTGTGTGCACTGTGTGGTCAACCTACTCAGGGGCACAAAAAGTACAAGAAAAAGACATTCTGTGAAATCTCAAAATCGTCCACATCTAAAGAGCTTAGTGGACAGACTTTTGATTCTTTTGAAGACTTTAAAAAGGCTGTGGACATTGTCTTGGGCTCTCCGTCCCAGCCCAGTGGCTCTGTCTAAGCAGACAGTACATATTACAGGTGTATATATACACCACTGCCCTGCTGTTGCTGTTTATATTGCCGCTCTTCTGCTCTACTTGTTTCAAAGTGCTGTTGTTTTTGTTATTTAAGAAAAATCTGTTTTGTGCCACTTACATTACAGTTTTTACAATTATATTATTGTTAGACCGTATTGATATTTTTATTGCTGTTCTGTAATATTTTAAAACTTGTTCATTGTTGTTTTAAAAAAAAAAAGGTGCTTTTGAAATACTTGAATGCCTTGAACACTTGAATAACTGACCTGTTAGCACTTTTAAACATTACCTTTTACTTTGCACTTTGCAAGCCAAGTTTATATAATTTAGGATATTTGGTTTGTTTATATATCCTAAATGTTGAAATGACCAAAATATGAGTGATTAAACAACATGCACAACTTCAAATTTCTGATTTTCTGCTCTTTATTTTTATTAAGACTCACATCCAACTTAATAAA
Source organism: Cirrhinus molitorella (assembly GCA_033026305.1). NCBI lineage: Eukaryota > Metazoa > Chordata > Actinopteri > Cypriniformes > Cyprinidae > Cirrhinus > Cirrhinus molitorella. Next base: position 36,841,751 of record CM065132.1, read on the forward strand.
AAGTAATGCATTTAGAATGTCCCCTTTTATGGCAACAATATCTGCAAGTAAGTCTGGTGACTGAAACATCAGTAGATGTTGGTTGTGCTCCTTTGATTGCCCAAATGCTGCATGCAGGACGGCGGTGCTCTATGCCGTGCAACCTCAAGCCAAGCAGAAGGATTTAAAGTGTCTGAAAAAAACAACCACCAAAAAAGATTGTTAAGCCGCACGCCATCTTGCAAAAGACAACAATGACAGCTGGTTATTAGGGCATACATAATCTAAAACAAAAGTAAACATTCTCCATTGTTTGCATATACTAACACATGGTCAGAGGTGATTCTGTGTGAATAACATAGTCCCGACCTGTGAATAGGAATTGTAATTTTCTCCACACATACCTACTCTATGATCTACTGTCAGAGCATAATTAAATATATTGCTGCACCTTTAAGACTATTATTATAATATTCATATTATATATGTAATATAATATTAATAAGATGTAATATTTATTATTTGAGATTATTAAAGAACAAAAGTATTAGAAGTAATGTAAGCAATTCCACAAAATCTCATAAGAATGGATTTAAAATAAACATTTCATTCATTCTATGCAAGCACAAAATCTATAATTCATGAATGAAGACAATTTTGGTTGGACATTGGTAACACAACATTATTTATAACCCTGTTACAAATCAACTATTTAAATCAGCCACGTGCAACAACACAGCTGTTCAAATAATGTAAACAACATCGCGTGTGTACGTTTTGTCATCGTGACGTAACATTGGTAACACAACATTATTTATAACCCTGTTACAAATCAACTATTTAAATCAGCCACGTGCAACAACACAGCTGTTCAAATAATGTAAACAACATCGCGTGTGTACGTTTTGTCATCGTGACGTAACATAGCAGGGCGTAACCCTCAAAGCTACGAAATTGCCTTTTTTTGGTATGCCCTGAGCCAGCCAATCACGTCCCTTAATTGCCTCACAGTGTACATCAAAATTTGCACTTCGTACGGTCCCAAAGCCATTCGCAGGGGTCAGCACGGCCGGAGTGCAATGGACGAGCCTCGCTCTGGGTGAACCACCTTCTTGATCATGGTGTCTCCCCTGCCAGGTAAGTATGAAGCCCCAGGCCGCCTGTCAGAGGTACCACTTCCCTCTCTACCGTCCTCGTCAAGGGTGACCCCCCCCAGCCAAAAGCAAAGGTGCTCGACCAAGCCCGTAAACAAAAAAAACGACGCCGCCCCACTTCCTTCCTCCTGCCCAGTCCTTGAGGCTGGCTGGGATTTTGAATTTCCCGCCAAAACCTCTAGGACCGCCTCTTCCTCCCTTTGTTCCTCTCTTTGCTGTGGTTGTGGGCCGGCCGTTTTGTTGCCTTTCAGCTTGTTGGCAAAGCTTTTTGGCCAGTCTCTGTAGAGATGGTTTAATTCCCCACAAAGATCACACCGCCGGCCGTTGGTGCGCTCTTTAAGACTGTGACCAATCTCTTTGCATTTCCCACATACAATTTCCTGGCAGCTAGATGTCCAAACATGCCATACTCCCTACAGAGTTTTGGCATTCCCTGAGAGCGAATGTAGCCTCTGTTTTCTCCCAACACAGTGATTGAAGGTGGATGTCTCAGGCCTTGGTAGCCCCCGGCGTCTCCCCCTTGTTTGGTGGGAATTGGCCAGGAGCATGTCCACATGCCATCCTCATCTAGCACTTTGACTGGCTGGCCTCGAACAGTGCAATATCTCCCCAGCCATACACAGATGTCTTCTCCAGTTACTGTCTCGTTGAACATCCCGACAATCGCAGTTTTAAGCGTGGAGAACTGGGCTTTGAACATCTCAAACTTTTGCCAAAAAGCATTCAAGCGGGAAGCAGCTCTAAAGCTAACATCCAAACCTTTGTTCAGGGGGCAGAGTGCAATGCAGATCACTGGGTTTAAAATGCAAAGCTTCTGGGATCAGCTTCCCAGCCCTGGACGTTTAAGACGGCCCCCCCGTAACCCAACACACCTGACTCGACAGGCCAGCTCCTAGGTGGAAAACGCCAGATCCTCAGAAGGGCACGTCAGAGAAAAGGTCTCAAGAAGCGGGAACCCCTGCTTTGAAAGCGGCACCCAACCGTCGTTTGCTCTGCTGTTAGTCACCACAAAAAAGGAGAAGCACACCGTTCCTGGAGACACTGCAATACCAGGCCGATGCATGGAGTGGACGGAGCAAGCCCCGGCTCCAGCTCCGTGATCCAAAAATCAATTTAATATGCAGTCCCCGGGTAGGGGACGTATCAGATATTAAACTGATAAGAACAGATTTTTTTTTTTTTGAAATGTTTTATTGTCACCATTTACATTTTTTCATTGATATTTATATTTCTTTTCACACATAGATTTTTTTCTTTTTTACAATCACACATTTTAAAACAAGCAAGAAACCATATAATAGATACAATAAATGAATAGAATAAATACACAAGGTTTTAAAATAAAATGAATACAATCATTTTTCAAAAGAAAACAATTAGTGTTCTGCTTGTTTTTTTTTTTTTTTGTTTTGTTGTTTTTTAAAGTCCATGTCTTCAGTGTGCATTTAAAAGGATGAGAATGAAAAGGATAAAATAAAAATGAAAATAAAAGTTCAAGCATCATAATTTATATACTAAAACAAATTCATTTGATAAAAGAGTAAAACGCCACATAAAATTCTTTAAAAGTCATCTCTTGTGCAAGATCGGGGGTGAGTCCTTATCAATGCAGTCTTCACCCCACTCCTCAGAACAGGGACGTGAGATGTTACTTTAGGGGCTCAGCGGAGATCCCCTCTCCTCCGGCCCGCTGGCCCGCTGTTCCCGTAGCCAGAGTGGTGAGGGTGCATCTACGGGCGGCCAGGGTCGGTGGCGGCCGGGACCCTTTCTGTGCGGCCCCGGCCCCCCCGTCCGAATATCGTCGCCCGGTACCCCTGCAGCATTGATGTTACCTTTAGCTCGCATGCATGGAGGGGTACCGTAACGCGCTTCCCCACCAGCAGGTTTCTGGTGGCCCAGATGGCATCCTTGATGACGTTGAGGGTGAGCCAGAGCGAGGTGAATTCCTGTGTTGTCAAGTCCTTCAAGCCCTGGCCCACCCCAAGGATGGCGAGCTGGTACCCTATCTGGGCCCCACCCGCTGGTAGGCACGGGAAATACAGGGGGCCGGTCTTGGCCCACAGGTCCCGCGCAGCGCCGCACTCCCAGAGCAGATGCCGGACGGTCTCCGGGGAATGGCATCCGGACCGTGGACAAGCTGGGTTTTTGGCCATGCCTCTGGAGTGCATAACCGCCCTGACCGGGAGGATCTCATGAGCCGCCATCCACGATAAATCCTTGTGCCTGTTCTGGAGAGCAGGGTGAGAAGCGTTCCTCCAAGCCTGTTTGGCCTCACGTAGTGTGAGGCCTGGAACTGGACTCACCGATTCCCGGTCCTGCACAAGAGAGACGAGATGCTTATGATTAGTTAAAATGGTGACATCTTGGTTTTCTAAAACATACTTTTTTAAGAACTTCTTGATAAAACTGTACTCCTTTGGTAGGTTAAAAGACACTGGACTTGTCAGGTCAATTGGTAAAATCTTTAAACTTCTTAAATAAGACCCCATCCAGAATCGTGTCATGGCTGCCGTCTTATTGTCTTTGGATGGGGTCACAGCATACTTTATGTGCAGGGCGGTGAAGCGGCTGCCTAAAAACAGGTGGGGGTCTGGGAGGCCTTTCCCGCCATTCTCCGGCCTCTTCTTAACTACATCTCTCCTTAGGCGCTCCCACTTGGACCCCCACAGGAAATAAAACACCGCCCTCTCTAGGTCCTTTAGGAATGTCCTAGGTGGGGTAAAAACAGAACACACAAGTAACATTAGGGGTAAAATCACAGATTTAAAAATTAAAACCTTTCCCTCTAACGTCAGTTGTCTTAAACCCCAGAACCCAAGTCTCTGCCTAACTTTCCCTAACATGTCTGTCCAGTTCCCCCGTCCTCCACCCTCTTTGTCAAATTTTACTCCTAAAACTTTAAGATCGTTGTCTTTAAAAGCCAAATCAAGTCCCCCTGTGTCCACGTCTCTCCACGGCCCGAAGAGCTGGGCCTCGGACTTGTTTCTATTGAGCTTGGCGCCCGAGGCCCGACCGTACCAGTCAGTCAAGTCCAGTGCTCTTCGTATGGATAAAACGTCCGTGGCTAAAAGAGTTACGTCGTCCATGTATAAAACACAGGTCGCCGTCAGTCCACCCGTCCCAGGCACGTCCAGTCCTTTGATCCATTTATCCCTTCTCAAGATCTGTGCCAGAGGCTCAATACAAGCCACATACAAAAGAGGAGATAAAGGACATCCCTGACGGACACCACTGTGGATGTTCACAGCTTTGGAAAGATGCCCATTTACAAGGATTTTGCTGACTAGGCCCTTGTACAGCAGTCCCACCCAGGTTATAAACCTCTCTGGAAAGCCCATTTTTTGCAGCACCTGAAAAAGATACTGGTGCGAGATTCTGTCGAATGCTTTCTCAAAATCTAAATTTAGGACTACTAGCCGAATATTTCTGTCTCTCGCGTAACAGATGGCATCTCTAATCAGCACTAGGTTGTCTGTTATCTTCCTCCCAGGTACGGCACAAGCTTGATCCGGGTGGATCACGTCTTCTAAAACTGTCGACATTCGTTTAGCTAAAATCTTACTAAAAAGTTTACAATCAAAGTTTAAAAGAGTAATAGGTCGCCAATTCTTTAGGTCAGTCTTGTCTCCTTTTTTCCCAAGTAGAGTCACTATCCCTATTCTAAAACTGTCTGGGAGTCTGTCGAGTGTTTCAAATTCTTTAAAAACAGTAAGTAGGTCGCCTGCTAAAATATCCCAAAAAGTCACATAAAACTCCAAAGGAAGTCCGTCCAGTCCTGGGGATTTCCCCCGCTTAAAACCTTTAAGAGCTTCTTGTATTTCTAAAATGGTAAAATCTTGGGATAAAAGCACATGTTGTCCATCTAACTTTTTTTCTATAAAAGACAACACTTCTTTTAAAATGTCACTGTTTATTTCTTTTGTGCTGTACAGGTCTTGATAAAAGGTTTCTATTTCATTTAAAATCCCTTTTGTTGTGTTTACCTCCCTCCCTCCTGCTTTTAAAGTTGTAATTGCACCTCCCTGTTTTATGACCCTTTTAAAAAAATATCGTGTACATCTTTCACCTTCTTCAACATCTCTTTCTTTACTTCTTAAAATAATTCCCTTACTTTTAATTTTAGAACAGACTGACATTTCTCTTTTAACTTCTTTGATTTCTTCGCTAAAATCAAAACCATTGTTTAAAAGATTAAAATACCTCTGTAGTCGCTTCTGCAGCCCCATCATGCGATTTTCCTGCTTTTTCTTTTTTTCCCTCCCCACCTTGCTAAAAAAGTCTTTCGTCAGTCCTTTTACCATTACCCACCATTGTGCTCGTGTCTCATAGAAGTCTTGGAGAGTTTGCCATCGGCTAAACTGCTCCCTGTATTTCCTAACTACCTCCTCATCTTCTAACAGGGAGCAGTTTAGCTTCCACAAACCTCCACCTACTGTCACACCAACAGGGAGTGATAGGGTGCAGGATAGCATGGAGTGATCTGAAAAAAAGAGGGGAGTTAATCTAGCATCAATTGGCGGGAAGTCACGTGTAAAAAGGTAATCTATCCGAGAGGCTTTGGTACCATCACCACTGATCCAGGTGTAGCCCTCCTCTTTTGGATGCAATGTTTTAAAACAGTCAACTAATTTAAAATCTTTAACTAAACCCTGTAATAAAACCGATGTTTTATCCACCCTAAAATCCTCTGTTGTCCTTTTCCTGTCCTTCTGAGTTAAAACACAATTAAAATCCCCTGCCACCACTAGGGGGGCTCTGCCTAGCATGTGGGGCTGCAAATCTTCTAAAAGTTCATACCTCTCGTTTTTTCCTGTAAAACCATATACATTGAGAACATTAAAGTCTTTACCTAAAAAAGTCAGTTTTGCTAAAATTGCCCGCCCGTCTCTCACCACTGTGCATCCCTTCACCAAGATATGGGGGTTATTAATTAAAATGGCAACACCATCATTCTTGTTAAAATTTGACCCACTCCAAAGGGAAGGGCCTTGGGTCCACAACTCCTCCCATCTCCTGTAGTTAGTTAAAAACGGTAAAGCACATTCTTGTATTAAAACAACATCTGACTTAAAAGACTTTAAAAAGGATAAAATGCTCTGTGCTCGTAAGATGGACTTCACACTTCTCACATTGACGGTAGAGAAGGTGAGTGCCATGAGCAGTATGTTTAAAATACAAGCATTTAAAGGAAGAACAAAAGGATAAAAGACTACAGAGTTATATTAAAATCACGTCACCTCGTGTTGCATTTGCCTTTCGCTTTCCCCAGGTGAGCTAGGGTCAGGGGGGCAAATGCTTGTCGCCTCCGGGGACACAGAGAAAGCCTCTTGTGGCTCCTTTGGCGATGATGTTCTCAGCTTAAAGTGCAAAAAAGAGACTTCATTTGGAGATTCTGTGGGCCACATACGGTTTAGATCTTCCGAAGAGGAACTATCTAACCGATGCGCTACCCTCAGTCTTTTCTCCTCTATCTCTGACAGAGGAGATCTCGCAGATCTTTTCTGCACTTGAGCATTGGGAAGTGAACAATCAGTTTCACTCCCACTGTCCGCCACACTGTTCTCTGAAACGGTTTGTAGGGAGGAAGCCGTCTCCTCCTCCATTTTGTCCCCACTCTCTTCTATGGGAGAGGCTTCCTCCCCCTGTACAAAACCAATCACTGACTCCGCCCTTAGGGCCGCCCCACTTTCTTCTTCCTGTCCTGAGGTTGGCTGGGAATTTAAAATTCCCGCCAAAACCTCAGGGTCCTCCTCCCGTTGTTCCTCCATTTTCTGTGTTTGTGGGGCGGCCATCTTGTTTCCCTTCAATTTGTTGGCAAAACTTTTAGGGCAGTCTCTGTAGAGATGATTTGATTCTCCACAGAGATTGCACCGTCTGCCATTGGTACAATCATCAAAACTGTGACCAATTTCTCTACACTTCCCACATACTAACTCTTGGCATGCTTCGGCGAGATGCCCAAACCTCCCACACTTCCGGCACAGTTTGGGCATTCCCTGATAGTGTATATAGCCCCTGTTCTCTCCCAGCACAATCATAGAAGGCAAATGTTTCAGGCCCTGGTAGCCCCCGGCGTCTTCCCACTGTTTAATGGGAACACGCCAGGAGCATGTCCAAATGCCGTCTTCATCAAGCACTTTGACAGGCTGGCCTCGAACGGTGCAGAATCTACCCAACCAAACACAAATATCATCCCCAGTCACTGTTTCATTGAACATTCTGACAATCACAGTTTTGAGTGTGTTATCAGAAAGCTTTTCCACAGCAAACATGGAGAACCGGGCTTTTACCGAATCAAACTTCTGCCAAAAGTCATTTAAAAGGGAAGCTGATTTAAAGCTTACATCAAAGCCTTTGTTCTGGGGCAGAGTCATCAAACAATTTAAGTCTTCTGGCTTAAAGTTTAAGGTTTTTTGGATCAGCTTCCTGGAAAAGTCCATACGGGACAGTCCCAGGAGCCTCCCCTCAACCTCCTTGAATAAAAAACGCACGCTGTGGTGCCTCCGCACGCCGGCACGAGCAGCCGACATGGTGGAGGCACCCACAGCTCAGAGCACTTAAAACAACAATAAATACTAAAACAATAAATAATTAAAAGACCTTACCTTAAAACTGCTGATGCCTGAAGCCGCAGGTTCAATATACCTCCTAAAAGTTGTATGGCTCGGGATACAAAGGAATCTCGAGCCCGGAAACCTCCAAGAGGCGATCGCAACCCTACCTCGTGACCAGACACTTGATCTTAGCCAAAAGGCCGAGAAGCGATGCCGCTGTGAGGCAGCGGGGAGGAAGCCGGAAACAGCGTTGCCCATCTCGGCCGCGGGCGGTCGCAGAGCCGTGACGCGCCGGGGGACGGCAGTACCCACCCCCGTCCGCAACGTCACCGAGCCTCGCCCCGATCGGCCTGACGGGGGCTCTGCAGCGGTGGAAAGTACGGCAACGCTCGTAACTCCCAGACGGTTTGTCGCAGAGCCAAGTGCCTCGTGTCATCGGAATCCTTGGCTCGAGCCGAACGAGAGGCAGGTCTCGGATCGGCTCGTCGCTCTGGCGAAATTTTCGGCTATTTTGGATTTTGTTGAAAACCTACTTTTGCAAGCTAACGCTAGGCATTTGGTCCAGTCCGACCCAGAACAGCGCAGAAAGATTCTCTGGAGTCTGACTGTCAATAACGATCCAAAAAAAGCGGAAATTTCCATTCACCTTGGCGGGGGGACCCCAAAACCTTCGGAGGTCGTGTGGCCGAGTTTGCTAAAATGGCTATAACTCTCGAAAGGAATGAGATCGTGTCACCCAAATCGGCACACCTATGTACGGGCTCGGTACGTGGTGGAGTGAAAAGTGGCACTGCGACTGGCCACTTGGTGGCGCTGTAAGATGAAAAAAAGAGGAAAAGGACAGCCAAACAAACATGCAAACAGCTACAGCTATGCAACACTCGGTCCGATCGACTTGAAAAGCGAGGCCTGTGAAAAATTTGAACCGAACCGCCCACCAGGGGGCGAACTTTCAAGAGCGAAAGCGACTTTGCTTACACGCGCGCACCACGTGACACGACTCTCTAACCCAGTGGTTTTCAAAGCAGTCCTGGGAGCACCCCCAACACCTCCCATTTTGTAGGCCTCTCACATCTGACACGCCCATTTCAGGTCTAGCTGTCTCCTCTAATGAGCTGAATCAGGTGTGACAGATGAGGGAGACGCAGAAAACACGCAGCGCTGGGGGTGCTCACAGGACCTGTTTGAACACCGCCGGCTACCCGAAGCGAAACAAACAAAAGGGAGAAAAGAACAAAACAAAACACATCTGCCTTGTTCAACCAACACATGCAGGGGAGAGCGCGAACGCAGTCCCCCACTACCATAAATTATGCAGTCGAGATTCCCACATTTGGGGAATTCGCAGGGGTCAGCACGGCCGGAGTGCAATGGACGAGCCTCGCTCTGGGTGAACCACCTTCTTGATCATGGTGTCTCCCCTGCCAGGTAAGTATGAAGCCCCAGGCCGCCTGTCAGAGGTACCACTTCCCTCTCTACCGTCCTCGTCAAGGGTGACCCCCCCCAGCCAAAAGCAAAGGTGCTCGACCAAGCCCGTAAACAAAAAAAACGACGCCGCCCCACTTCCTTCCTCCTGCCCAGTCCTTGAGGCTGGCTGGGATTTTGAATTTCCCGCCAAAACCTCTAGGACCGCCTCTTCCTCCCTTTGTTCCTCTCTTTGCTGTGGTTGTGGGCCGGCCGTTTTGTTGCCTTTCAGCTTGTTGGCAAAGCTTTTTGGCCAGTCTCTGTAGAGATGGTTTAATTCCCCACAAAGATCACACCGCCGGCCGTTGGTGCGCTCTTTAAGACTGTGACCAATCTCTTTGCATTTCCCACATACAATTTCCTGGCAGCTAGATGTCCAAACATGCCATACTCCCTACAGAGTTTTGGCATTCCCTGAGAGCGAATGTAGCCTCTGTTTTCTCCCAACACAGTGATTGAAGGTGGATGTCTCAGGCCTTGGTAGCCCCCGGCGTCTCCCCCTTGTTTGGTGGGAATTGGCCAGGAGCATGTCCACATGCCATCCTCATCTAGCACTTTGACTGGCTGGCCTCGAACAGTGCAATATCTCCCCAGCCATACACAGATGTCTTCTCCAGTTACTGTCTCGTTGAACATCCCGACAATCGCAGTTTTAAGCGTGGAGAACTGGGCTTTGAACATCTCAAACTTTTGCCAAAAAGCATTCAAGCGGGAAGCAGCTCTAAAGCTAACATCCAAACCTTTGTTCAGGGGGCAGAGTGCAATGCAGATCACTGGGTTTAAAATGCAAAGCTTCTGGGATCAGCTTCCCAGCCCTGGACGTTTAAGACGGCCCCCCCGTAACCCAACACACCTGACTCGACAGGCCAGCTCCTAGGTGGAAAACGCCAGATCCTCAGAAGGGCACGTCAGAGAAAAGGTCTCAAGAAGCGGGAACCCCTGCTTTGAAAGCGGCACCCAACCGTCGTTTGCTCTGCTGTTAGTCACCACAAAAAAGGAGAAGCACACCGTTCCTGGAGACACTGCAATACCAGGCCGATGCATGGAGTGGACGGAGCAAGCCCCGGCTCCAGCTCCGTGATCCAAAAATCAATTTAATATGCAGTCCCCGGGTAGGGGACGTATCAGATATTAAACTGATAAGAACAGATTTTTTTTTTTTTGAAATGTTTTATTGTCACCATTTACATTTTTTCATTGATATTTATATTTCTTTTCACACATAGATTTTTTTCTTTTTTACAATCACACATTTTAAAACAAGCAAGAAACCATATAATAGATACAATAAATGAATAGAATAAATACACAAGGTTTTAAAATAAAATGAATACAATCATTTTTCAAAAGAAAACAATTAGTGTTCTGCTTGTTTTTTTTTTTTTTTGTTTTGTTGTTTTTTAAAGTCCATGTCTTCAGTGTGCATTTAAAAGGATGAGAATGAAAAGGATAAAATAAAAATGAAAATAAAAGTTCAAGCATCATAATTTATATACTAAAACAAATTCATTTGATAAAAGAGTAAAACGCCACATAAAATTCTTTAAAAGTCATCTCTTGTGCAAGATCGGGGGTGAGTCCTTATCAATGCAGTCTTCACCCCACTCCTCAGAACAGGGACGTGAGATGTTACTTTAGGGGCTCAGCGGAGATCCCCTCTCCTCCGGCCCGCTGGCCCGCTGTTCCCGTAGCCAGAGTGGTGAGGGTGCATCTACGGGCGGCCAGGGTCGGTGGCGGCCGGGACCCTTTCTGTGCGGCCCCGGCCCCCCCGTCCGAATATCGTCGCCCGGTACCCCTGCAGCATTGATGTTACCTTTAGCTCGCATGCATGGAGGGGTACCGTAACGCGCTTCCCCACCAGCAGGTTTCTGGTGGCCCAGATGGCATCCTTGATGACGTTGAGGGTGAGCCAGAGCGAGGTGAATTCCTGTGTTGTCAAGTCCTTCAAGCCCTGGCCCACCCCAAGGATGGCGAGCTGGTACCCTATCTGGGCCCCACCCGCTGGTAGGCACGGGAAATACAGGGGGCCGGTCTTGGCCCACAGGTCCCGCGCAGCGCCGCACTCCCAGAGCAGATGCCGGACGGTCTCCGGGGAATGGCATCCGGACCGTGGACAAGCTGGGTTTTTGGCCATGCCTCTGGAGTGCATAACCGCCCTGACCGGGAGGATCTCATGAGCCGCCATCCACGATAAATCCTTGTGCCTGTTCTGGAGAGCAGGGTGAGAAGCGTTCCTCCAAGCCTGTTTGGCCTCACGTAGTGTGAGGCCTGGAACTGGACTCACCGATTCCCGGTCCTGCACAAGAGAGACGAGATGCTTATGATTAGTTAAAATGGTGACATCTTGGTTTTCTAAAACATACTTTTTTAAGAACTTCTTGATAAAACTGTACTCCTTTGGTAGGTTAAAAGACACTGGACTTGTCAGGTCAATTGGTAAAATCTTTAAACTTCTTAAATAAGACCCCATCCAGAATCGTGTCATGGCTGCCGTCTTATTGTCTTTGGATGGGGTCACAGCATACTTTATGTGCAGGGCGGTGAAGCGGCTGCCTAAAAACAGGTGGGGGTCTGGGAGGCCTTTCCCGCCATTCTCCGGCCTCTTCTTAACTACATCTCTCCTTAGGCGCTCCCACTTGGACCCCCACAGGAAATAAAACACCGCCCTCTCTAGGTCCTTTAGGAATGTCCTAGGTGGGGTAAAAACAGAACACACAAGTAACATTAGGGGTAAAATCACAGATTTAAAAATTAAAACCTTTCCCTCTAACGTCAGTTGTCTTAAACCCCAGAACCCAAGTCTCTGCCTAACTTTCCCTAACATGTCTGTCCAGTTCCCCCGTCCTCCACCCTCTTTGTCAAATTTTACTCCTAAAACTTTAAGATCGTTGTCTTTAAAAGCCAAATCAAGTCCCCCTGTGTCCACGTCTCTCCACGGCCCGAAGAGCTGGGCCTCGGACTTGTTTCTATTGAGCTTGGCGCCCGAGGCCCGACCGTACCAGTCAGTCAAGTCCAGTGCTCTTCGTATGGATAAAACGTCCGTGGCTAAAAGAGTTACGTCGTCCATGTATAAAACACAGGTCGCCGTCAGTCCACCCGTCCCAGGCACGTCCAGTCCTTTGATCCATTTATCCCTTCTCAAGATCTGTGCCAGAGGCTCAATACAAGCCACATACAAAAGAGGAGATAAAGGACATCCCTGACGGACACCACTGTGGATGTTCACAGCTTTGGAAAGATGCCCATTTACAAGGATTTTGCTGACTAGGCCCTTGTACAGCAGTCCCACCCAGGTTATAAACCTCTCTGGAAAGCCCATTTTTTGCAGCACCTGAAAAAGATACTGGTGCGAGATTCTGTCGAATGCTTTCTCAAAATCTAAATTTAGGACTACTAGCCGAATATTTCTGTCTCTCGCGTAACAGATGGCATCTCTAATCAGCACTAGGTTGTCTGTTATCTTCCTCCCAGGTACGGCACAAGCTTGATCCGGGTGGATCACGTCTTCTAAAACTGTCGACATTCGTTTAGCTAAAATCTTACTAAAAAGTTTACAATCAAAGTTTAAAAGAGTAATAGGTCGCCAATTCTTTAGGTCAGTCTTGTCTCCTTTTTTCCCAAGTAGAGTCACTATCCCTATTCTAAAACTGTCTGGGAGTCTGTCGAGTGTTTCAAATTCTTTAAAAACAGTAAGTAGGTCGCCTGCTAAAATATCCCAAAAAGTCACATAAAACTCCAAAGGAAGTCCGTCCAGTCCTGGGGATTTCCCCCGCTTAAAACCTTTAAGAGCTTCTTGTATTTCTAAAATGGTAAAATCTTGGGATAAAAGCACATGTTGTCCATCTAACTTTTTTTCTATAAAAGACAACACTTCTTTTAAAATGTCACTGTTTATTTCTTTTGTGCTGTACAGGTCTTGATAAAAGGTTTCTATTTCATTTAAAATCCCTTTTGTTGTGTTTACCTCCCTCCCTCCTGCTTTTAAAGTTGTAATTGCACCTCCCTGTTTTATGACCCTTTTAAAAAAATATCGTGTACATCTTTCACCTTCTTCAACATCTCTTTCTTTACTTCTTAAAATAATTCCCTTACTTTTAATTTTAGAACAGACTGACATTTCTCTTTTAACTTCTTTGATTTCTTCGCTAAAATCAAAACCATTGTTTAAAAGATTAAAATACCTCTGTAGTCGCTTCTGCAGCCCCATCATGCGATTTTCCTGCTTTTTCTTTTTTTCCCTCCCCACCTTGCTAAAAAAGTCTTTCGTCAGTCCTTTTACCATTACCCACCATTGTGCTCGTGTCTCATAGAAGTCTTGGAGAGTTTGCCATCGGCTAAACTGCTCCCTGTATTTCCTAACTACCTCCTCATCTTCTAACAGGGAGCAGTTTAGCTTCCACAAACCTCCACCTACTGTCACACCAACAGGGAGTGATAGGGTGCAGGATAGCATGGAGTGATCTGAAAAAAAGAGGGGAGTTAATCTAGCATCAATTGGCGGGAAGTCACGTGTAAAAAGGTAATCTATCCGAGAGGCTTTGGTACCATCACCACTGATCCAGGTGTAGCCCTCCTCTTTTGGATGCAATGTTTTAAAACAGTCAACTAATTTAAAATCTTTAACTAAACCCTGTAATAAAACCGATGTTTTATCCACCCTAAAATCCTCTGTTGTCCTTTTCCTGTCCTTCTGAGTTAAAACACAATTAAAATCCCCTGCCACCACTAGGGGGGCTCTGCCTAGCATGTGGGGCTGCAAATCTTCTAAAAGTTCATACCTCTCGTTTTTTCCTGTAAAACCATATACATTGAGAACATTAAAGTCTTTACCTAAAAAAGTCAGTTTTGCTAAAATTGCCCGCCCGTCTCTCACCACTGTGCATCCCTTCACCAAGATATGGGGGTTATTAATTAAAATGGCAACACCATCATTCTTGTTAAAATTTGACCCACTCCAAAGGGAAGGGCCTTGGGTCCACAACTCCTCCCATCTCCTGTAGTTAGTTAAAAACGGTAAAGCACATTCTTGTATTAAAACAACATCTGACTTAAAAGACTTTAAAAAGGATAAAATGCTCTGTGCTCGTAAGATGGACTTCACACTTCTCACATTGACGGTAGAGAAGGTGAGTGCCATGAGCAGTATGTTTAAAATACAAGCATTTAAAGGAAGAACAAAAGGATAAAAGACTACAGAGTTATATTAAAATCACGTCACCTCGTGTTGCATTTGCCTTTCGCTTTCCCCAGGTGAGCTAGGGTCAGGGGGGCAAATGCTTGTCGCCTCCGGGGACACAGAGAAAGCCTCTTGTGGCTCCTTTGGCGATGATGTTCTCAGCTTAAAGTGCAAAAAAGAGACTTCATTTGGAGATTCTGTGGGCCACATACGGTTTAGATCTTCCGAAGAGGAACTATCTAACCGATGCGCTACCCTCAGTCTTTTCTCCTCTATCTCTGACAGAGGAGATCTCGCAGATCTTTTCTGCACTTGAGCATTGGGAAGTGAACAATCAGTTTCACTCCCACTGTCCGCCACACTGTTCTCTGAAACGGTTTGTAGGGAGGAAGCCGTCTCCTCCTCCATTTTGTCCCCACTCTCTTCTATGGGAGAGGCTTCCTCCCCCTGTACAAAACCAATCACTGACTCCGCCCTTAGGGCCGCCCCACTTTCTTCTTCCTGTCCTGAGGTTGGCTGGGAATTTAAAATTCCCGCCAAAACCTCAGGGTCCTCCTCCCGTTGTTCCTCCATTTTCTGTGTTTGTGGGGCGGCCATCTTGTTTCCCTTCAATTTGTTGGCAAAACTTTTAGGGCAGTCTCTGTAGAGATGATTTGATTCTCCACAGAGATTGCACCGTCTGCCATTGGTACAATCATCAAAACTGTGACCAATTTCTCTACACTTCCCACATACTAACTCTTGGCATGCTTCGGCGAGATGCCCAAACCTCCCACACTTCCGGCACAGTTTGGGCATTCCCTGATAGTGTATATAGCCCCTGTTCTCTCCCAGCACAATCATAGAAGGCAAATGTTTCAGGCCCTGGTAGCCCCCGGCGTCTTCCCACTGTTTAATGGGAACACGCCAGGAGCATGTCCAAATGCCGTCTTCATCAAGCACTTTGACAGGCTGGCCTCGAACGGTGCAGAATCTACCCAACCAAACACAAATATCATCCCCAGTCACTGTTTCATTGAACATTCTGACAATCACAGTTTTGAGTGTGTTATCAGAAAGCTTTTCCACAGCAAACATGGAGAACCGGGCTTTTACCGAATCAAACTTCTGCCAAAAGTCATTTAAAAGGGAAGCTGATTTAAAGCTTACATCAAAGCCTTTGTTCTGGGGCAGAGTCATCAAACAATTTAAGTCTTCTGGCTTAAAGTTTAAGGTTTTTTGGATCAGCTTCCTGGAAAAGTCCATACGGGACAGTCCCAGGAGCCTCCCCTCAACCTCCTTGAATAAAAAACGCACGCTGTGGTGCCTCCGCACGCCGGCACGAGCAGCCGACATGGTGGAGGCACCCACAGCTCAGAGCACTTAAAACAACAATAAATACTAAAACAATAAATAATTAAAAGACCTTACCTTAAAACTGCTGATGCCTGAAGCCGCAGGTTCAATATACCTCCTAAAAGTTGTATGGCTCGGGATACAAAGGAATCTTGAGCCCGGAAACCTCCAAGAGGCGATCGCAACCCTACCTCGTGACCAGACACTTGATCTTAGCCAAAAGGCCGAGAAGCGATGCCGCTGTGAGGCAGCGGGGAGGAAGCCGGAAACAGCGTTGCCCATCTCGGCCGCGGGCGGTCGCAGAGCCGTGACGCGCCGGGGGACGGCAGTACCCACCCCCGTCCGCAACGTCACCGAGCCTCGCCCCGATCGGCCTGACGGGGGCTCTGCAGCGGTGGAAAGTACGGCAACGCTCGTAACTCCCAGACGGTTTGTCGCAGAGCCAAGTGCCTCGTGTCATCGGAATCCTTGGCTCGAGCCGAACGAGAGGCAGGTCTCGGATCGGCTCGTCGCTCTGGCGAAATTTTCGGCTATTTTGGATTTTGTTGAAAACCTACTTTTGCAAGCTAACGCTAGGCATTTGGTCCAGTCCGACCCAGAACAGCGCAGAAAGATTCTCTGGAGTCTGACTGTCAATAACGATCCAAAAAAAGCGGAAATTTCCATTCACCTTGGCGGGGGGACCCCAAAACCTTCGGAGGTCGTGTGGCCGAGTTTGCTAAAATGGCTATAACTCTCGAAAGGAATGAGATCGTGTCACCCAAATCGGCACACCTATGTACGGGCTCGGTACGTGGTGGAGTGAAAAGTGGCACTGCGACTGGCCACTTGGTGGCGCTGTAAGATGAAAAAAAGAGGAAAAGGACAGCCAAACAAACATGCAAACAGCTACAGCTATGCAACACTCGGTCCGATCGACTTGAAAAGCGAGGCCTGTGAAAAATTTGAACCGAACCGCCCACCAGGGGGCGAACTTTCAAGAGCGAAAGCGACTTTGCTTACACGCGCGCACCACGTGACACGACTCTCTAACCCAGTGGTTTTCAAAGCAGTCCTGGGAGCACCCCCAACACCTCCCATTTTGTAGGCCTCTCACATCTGACACGCCCATTTCAGGTCTAGCTGTCTCCTCTAATGAGCTGAATCAGGTGTGACAGATGAGGGAGACGCAGAAAACACGCAGCGCTGGGGGTGCTCACAGGACCTGTTTGAACACCGCCGGCTACCCGAAGCGAAACAAACAAAAGGGAGAAAAGAACAAAACAAAACACATCTGCCTTGTTCAACCAACACATGCAGGGGAGAGCGCGAACGCAGTCCCCCACTACCATAAATTATGCAGTCGAGATTCCCACATTTGGGGAATTCGCAGGGGTCAGCACGGCCGGAGTGCAATGGACGAGCCTCGCTCTGGGTGAACCACCTTCTTGATCATGGTGTCTCCCCTGCCAGGTAAGTATGAAGCCCCAGGCCGCCTGTCAGAGGTACCACTTCCCTCTCTACCGTCCTCGTCAAGGGTGACCCCCCCCAGCCAAAAGCAAAGGTGCTCGACCAAGCCCGTAAACAAAAAAAACGACGCCGCCCCACTTCCTTCCTCCTGCCCAGTCCTTGAGGCTGGCTGGGATTTTGAATTTCCCGCCAAAACCTCTAGGACCGCCTCTTCCTCCCTTTGTTCCTCTCTTTGCTGTGGTTGTGGGCCGGCCGTTTTGTTGCCTTTCAGCTTGTTGGCAAAGCTTTTTGGCCAGTCTCTGTAGAGATGGTTTAATTCCCCACAAAGATCACACCGCCGGCCGTTGGTGCGCTCTTTAAGACTGTGACCAATCTCTTTGCATTTCCCACATACAATTTCCTGGCAGCTAGATGTCCAAACATGCCATACTCCCTACAGAGTTTTGGCATTCCCTGAGAGCGAATGTAGCCTCTGTTTTCTCCCAACACAGTGATTGAAGGTGGATGTCTCAGGCCTTGGTAGCCCCCGGCGTCTCCCCCTTGTTTGGT